>PVKV010005405.1:0-115466 GCA_004027835.1 Alouatta palliata
AAAAAAAAAAAAAAAAAAAAAAAAAAAAAAAAAAAAAAAAAAAAAAAAAAAAAAGAGACCTGAAAGACAAAATAGACACCAATGAAAAAATTAAATGTTAGGTGTTGCTTAGCTGAATATTTAGCTTGAGGAGTCATTTTGGTTGAAAGCAATCTCCGAAACAATTAAAATATGATTTAGTGTGTGAAAGTTTATTCTCGCCCAGCTTATTTAGAAAATATCCCCCTTGTAAAGCAACTGGCCTTTTCATTTAATTTCTGCACTGAGAAATGGATATTTGGTGTTTTTGGAAGTGTATCCCATAGGTTGGAATTATTTATTCCGGTTTTAAAAAAGAAAATGCACAATGCAAAGACTAACAAGACCTCAGAGCTTTGCCAAGCTTAAAATACTATGAAAATGTAAGCTAAATTCCCTGATTAAAGTGATGGAAATCAGTGTAAAACTATGTGGAGAATAGTTATATGCATGGAATCCACATTCTGATGTCTTAACATGGAGTCTGTGGATGGGCTTCTGAGCATCCACAAATAAAATCATACTGAATATTTATACATGGGTACATTTAGTGGAGAGATATTCCATTGCTCTGGCTCTTAAAGGGCATAAGCACCATTCTGAGTTTAGACACGGGGCAAAAGGGATGTGCTATAGATGAAAAGTTTTGTCCCCAGCCCCTCATCCCTCACAAATTCATATTGACATCCTAGCTCCCAGTATCCCAAAGATGGGGCCTTTGGGTGGTGATTAAGTTCTGTGGATGGAGTCCTCATAAATGGGATTAGTGATATGAAGAGTTCCCTGGCCCCTCTTATGAGGGGCCAGCAAGAAGATACTCATCTATGAACAGGATACAGTCTCTCACAAGACACCAAGTCTGTTGCCACCTTGATTTTGGACTTCCCAACTTTCAGAACTCTGAGAAATAATTTTTTTCTCTTTGTGAGTCACCAAGTGTATGGTGTGCTATGATAGCCACCCTATCAGATTAAGAAAGGGTGCCGTAGCATTTCTGTATTCACTCGGTCTGGGATACAGTCATGGCTAAAGCTGCGTGCTGACCCTTGACCCTTTTCATTTTGGAAGCTCTGTCTCCAGAATTGTAAGACATGTCTCAGATTGGCCATGGGACAGCAGGTAAGCTCTCAGACTTCCTCAGGCATGCTACTGTTATCTCCTCCAATTTTCTAATGGACTTTCTGTAATATCTGGAGGCTGTACTTAGAAACTGAACAGTGTCTTTACTGAATACCCTTCTAGGTACAAGAGAGGAACTTGTACGTGTGTCTTTGTGCCTGAACAGTGATAGGTACTGAAAAATTATTCATTGAGTAAATAAACGAATAAAACACATTCAAAATGAATGAATAGCCAAATAATTGGAACAGAATATAAGAACTTATTGAATTAAGCCCCTGCTTGATTCAAGCAGAAAACTGGAAAAGGAGATTTTAAATAAAAATTGGATATATTTAAGGTGTACAACATGATGCTTGGAAATAAGTACAGCATTGTAGAATGGCTATATCAAGCTAATTAGCATGCATTATCTTATATACTTATTTCTTTTTTTGTGGAAAAGGGGATGGAAAACACGTTTTATCTTCTTCCACTGTGGTCTCCTGCAGAGAAGGAGAAAGAGACACAGACTGCTGATCAGTAATTTTGTCTGTGTTCTCATAAGTTCTTCCCAGAAATGACGGTTTTCTTATTTTTAATTTCAGCGATCCAACTTGATAAAGTCAATCTTCAAGTATATTGTGCATGGTCTCTTCTGGATAACTTCGAGTGGAATCAGGGATACAGCAGCAGATTTGGCCTCTTCCACGTTGATTTTGAAGACCCAGCTAGACCCCGAGTCCCTTACACATCGGCCAAGGAATATGCCAAGATCATCCGAAACAATGGCCTAGAAGAGCATTTATAGACGAGAAATACAGAAGAGGCCTCTGCTTTTGGAAAGGAAATCTGCTTTGGTGATGATCTTTCAGGAAATCTCAACTTACTTCTTTAATCAACATCTAATATCAATGGATCTGTGATTATAAAGTCTGAATATGTAATGCCTGGTGAAGTATTTAATCATGGCCTTTATTTGTATTTGGATCATTGAGATTTTTAAAAACAAGTAGAAGAGAAAACCACTAACCTTAATTTTTATATTACAAAATCAGATAGACCTGGAAACATAAATTTAATTCCTTAGACATTTTAAAAAAGATTCAAAGTTTATAAAGTTAACATGCCCATGATTTGCAGCTGTAACTGCAGACCACTTATTATAAGAGTACTTGTTTGTGAACTTACTTACTCTGGCTCCATAAGCTACTTTTGCTTAGAAGAGCCACTGTCATGTGATCCATAATTTTCTACATAAAAAAATCAAAGTTAAAAGTTAGTCACGTTATACAGTTATGCATTCTGTTCAACAAGAGTGAATTGATAATCTATTTGTTAATATATTCGACACGTATTTTGTGTGTTTGAACAAGTACATCTCCCTCTTGCCCAATGAACTTTTGAAAAATAATAAAATAATAGAATAAAGTAGACTTTGAATGGCAGAAAAAGTATTTGAGTGTTGCTGTTCAGTCAAAAACAAATTCCGACTGCAGAGTGGTGCCGAATTAAAAGCCAAGTGATGAGCAGGGCATAATCTCCAATTTTGAATATTTCTTTAAATTTTAGAACCTTAAGAACCCTGTGAAAAAGTACATAAAGTGAGTGAGCAACCTCAGTGTAAGCAAAGGTGGAGTGGGGATTTATTACCCTGGTAGTTGAAATATCTGAGATTGGTATGGGGTTGACTAGAGTTGGAGATTTTACTGAACTTCCTAAGGCAGGGGTCAGGAGTAGATGCAGGGCTCCTTTTGAACTCCGTGTTTCCTCTCCAGCAAACCTTTCACATATGTGGAGTTTGGCCTCTCACATCCATATCTGAGTAGTACTTACTAAGCACCCGCTTACATATTAGACTTGAAGCTAAGAGGTTTAACTATGATCATCCCCATTTTGCAGACTGAGAAACTGAGGCCATACTGATGTGCATCTTTCTCAAGCCATTTTGGTTCTGATTAACTGGACTTGGTACTTCCTTGGCGTCAGCTCTATTCTCACATTGTGGCACACTGTAATTTGAGGTACCATGGATGTCTTCTCTGCATTTTTTGAAGAGAGGAACAAAGAAATAGCAGTGTGGAGTTGCCTTATGCGGGAGGAAGGGAAGATGGTTTTTTGCATTCAGCCTCTGCTTCCTGGAGGAAACTGCACAGGCTTTTGGCATTCTCGTAAGCCTTTTGGCCCTGAGCAGATGCTCTGTCATTTTTTTCTTTTATAAACTGTGGTCAATTTCTGGATCGTTTTCATGTTCATAATCAGGGAATTATTTACAGCAGAAAAACACACTCTCAGTAACTTTGGACAGAGTGAGAAAGAAACGGTTGTAGTAGTTCAATAAACGTGGATGCACTGGGGAAAATTATATTAAGATTAAAATGGTATACAGAGGAAATTCTATTACATCTTTGCCACTGGTTTGTTATTTTTATTGTTCAATGAGACATTATCTCACAATTTGTGTTCATTTCAGAAGCACATTTCCAAATCTTATTTCATTCCTCTCCTATCCAGCCTGTCTTTTTCATTTTTACCATGTATCTTATTTACAATTTATGTGCCCTTTTATATTATCTTGCAAGACAACTGAGTTTTCCTTTAATTAGGATGTTGCTGTGAATATTACTTATCCTACAGGGCATATTTACAAGTTTTCCAGCAATACAAATGAGCACTGTATTTTTGTTACCAAAACCAAAAAAATAATATTCACACTGTAAATAAGATGATCTGTCATGTTTGGTCTACCAGGTGAAATAAACATTCTAGCTGCTGGTGCACAAGCTTACTCACAGTGCGGTGGCCTTCTGCAGTTCTTTGCTGAGTTTTAAAGGCCAGCTCTTTTTCCTAGAGATGGATTACAAAGGGGGCTTCCCTAATTGGTCTTATAAATTAGTATTGCTACAGGTTAAAATGAAGGAAAAAAAAAAATAACTCACCATCCAAAAACCTAACAGCTCCTGCAGTATTTCAATTAATGTTATTTTTAATTGCTTGTATTAGCATTTGAGAACAAGATTGATTGACTTTTGCCTGTCAAGGAAACAGAACTAAAATTCTTTAAATAGAAAAACAAGAGTTGTTAATTACACTTACAAATCCATAGATACTGTACTTAGATGTCTTGGAGGTCAACTGAGACTTGTAAAGCACATGTTTTATGTCTGTTTTATCTAAGGAGAAGCTTAGATATCACAATGATGAATTGGATCTATTTGTATTTTTTTCTCTATTACTTCCCTCCTTTCTTTTTTAGAAGAGTAGGAACACATGTTATTTACATTCTGGGAATCACTGTTAAGAGATTTTTTTTGACAGTTTTTATTTTAGGGCAAGTCATTTCTGAATTTCTAAAAACGTATATAAAATAGCAGTAGCCCTGTTTCATTTTAGATGTGTAGGGTTTCAGTTTTACAGCTCCTGGTTATGCCAGGAATTATGCTAGGAACACCATGAGGAATTGTCCACCTAAGCCCATTATCGAATGAGAAAGTAGAATTTCTCATTAAGAAACCCATAAACTCCAGAAGCTGGCAACCTTGGTATTTGGCAGTGGAATGCCAGTCAGGTTTTTGCATTCTGGGAATTGTGTTTGGCCTGTAGCTTTTAATTATTTTTATGAACTAGGGAATAATGAATACATTTGTAATATATTGAAAAAAAAATCTCTAACACTGGCTGACCCAAAAGTAGATTTATATGATAATTCTTAAACACCAATTTTATTACTCAATACGAGGCAGAATGAAAATAGAATACTGACCCTTGTTGCTGAGAGAGCAGAGTATAATCGAAGCTGGTAGAATTAATACTGTTTAATTACTAGCAATACGTCTCACCAGGAGAACACACGTTCATCACTGATCAGAATATTTTAGGCTCTTGTCCTAGAAAGGACGTGGTAGAGACTACAAAGCATGATGAGCCCTAAAGAATGAAATTAGAAAAATAACTGACATAGAGGCATTTGATGATGGTCTTTCATAATATGGGTTATGGCAATGGCAAGAGAGAATAAACATTATTAACTGTGGAAATAGGTAAGATGGGGAGGTGGGGGTTGAAGTGCCAGGTTAGGGCTGGCCATGGGAAAGAACAATCCCCAACTGTGTGATTTGCTGAGTACGTCTTGAAGAGAGTGGACAAGGCCTGTGATCCCAGGCTTTCCCGGTGTCTGAATGTGATACCCGACTAACAACCGACTTACGTGACCTTGCCAGAGTGGTTGCTTCTGTCTGCTATCAGGCAAATGTAATGTCATCATTAAGAGTGTGGGCTCAGCCGGGCACGGTGGCACATGCCTGTAATCCCAGCACTTTGGGAGGGTGGGTCAAGAGGTCAGGAAATCAAGACCAGTATGGCCAACATGGTGAAACCCTGTCTCTACTAAAAACACAAAAATTAGCTGGGCATGGTGGCACGTGCCTGTAATCCCAGCTACTCAGGAGACTGAGGCAGCAGAATCGCTTGAATGCAGGAGGCAGAGGCTGCAGTGAGCCAAGATCGCACCACTGCACTCCAGCCTGGGTGACAGAGACAGACCCTGTCTCAAAAAAAAAAAAAAAAGAAAAAGAAAAAAAAGAAAAAGAAAAAAAAGAAAAAGAGTGTGGGCTCCAGAGCCAGCTCACCTGAATTCAAACCCTGGCTCTGCGTTTATTATCCAAGTGACATTAAGTACCTTACTGAAGTTTCCCATGCCTCAGTTTCCCTATCTGTAAAATGGAGATAAACTTCCTTATAAGACTGTTGTGAGAGTTCATTAAGCTGATACATATAACATGTTTATATCCTGGAGCATGGTAAAAGCACAATTAGTATCGAGCTATTGTTTTAAACTCTCAAACTTGTCCACGCTGAGTCCCCAGCAATTTAACAATGATAGTTTGGGTTTTCCTGTTCTGGGACTATCTCTGGTTCCCGCAGAGGTACCTGTTTGTGAGTTTCTGTTCTGCTAAGTTGGGATTCACTGTTTTGCTTGTCTGTCTTTAATTTTGGTGGCAGTGGTATTTTCTATGACTTAATTCTGTGATGACTTTAAAAAGAGATGTTAATTTTCTGTTTGGCTTTTTGCTTGTGTTAGGATGAGAGTGACAAGTTCTGAGCTTCTTAAATAATGGGAGTGACAACTTCCAAGCTCCTTACGTGCTGGACTGGACACCGAGAGATGGCATTATTTATATCATTAGAGTTGAAATTGTCCAGCTGCTGAATCAGTACATATTGATTGAACCAAATTGTGCAATACTTTGTAGAGATGCAATACTGCAGACAAGACAGTTCTCCAAAGAAGCTCATGAACTGGTTGGGGAAGTAGGATAGAGACTGAAATGATAGCAAACAATGCTGGGTGAATTTTCAGAGAATCAGAGTTCTACAGCTATGTGTCACATAAGAACGTTTAGGTCAATGACAAACATACATGGTGATGGTCCCATAAAATTAGAATAGAACTGAAAAATCCCTATCAGCTCATGACATCACAGCCATCACTGTGCTAAGATGTGTTTGTGGTGATGCTGGTGTAAAACCTATTGTGCTACCAGTTGCATAAAAGTCTAGCATAGGCCGGGCGCGGTGGCTCACGCCTGTAATCCCAGCACTTTGGGAGGCTGAGGTGGGTGGATCACAAGGTCAAGAGATCGAGACCATCCTGGTCAACATGGTGAAACCCCGTCTCTACTAAAAATACAAAAATTAGCTGGGCGTGGTGGCACATGCCTGTAGTCCCAGCTACTTGGGAGGCTGAGGCAGGAGAACTGCTTGAACCCTGGAGGCGGAGGTTGCGGTGAGCCGAGATCGCGCCATTGCACTCCAGCCTGGGTAACAAGAGCGAAACTCCGTCTCAAAAAAAAAAAAAAAAAAAAAAAGTCTAGCATATACCAGTATGTATGATACATAATATTTGATAATGATCATAACCAACTGTGTTTACTATACTTTTAATCATTATTTTAAAGGTTCTCATTCTACTTATGAAAAAAAGTTAACTGTAAAATAGCCTCCGGAGGATTCTTCAGGAGGTCTTCCAGAATAAGGCATTGTTATCACAGGAGATGACAGCTCCATGCCTCTCATGGCCCCTGAAAACCTTCCAGTGGGACAAGGTGTGGAGATGGAAGACAGTGGTACTGATGATCCTGACCCTGTGTAGGCCTAGGCCAATGAGTGTGTTTGTCACAGTTTTTGACAAAAAAGTGAAAAAAGTCAAATAAAATAAATAAAAATAGAAAAACACAAAAAAAGGATATAAAAATATTCTTGCACATCTGTAAAAGTTATTTGTGTTTTAAGCTATGCTATTACAAAAGAGTCAAAAATTAAGGAAATTAATTATTTTAAGCTAAGATTAATTTATTATTGGAGAAAGAAAATTTCTTTTTCTAAATTATCACCTGAGTGTACAGTGTTTGTAAAGTCTTAGCGTACAGTAATGTCCTAGCCCTTCACTTTCACTCACTACTCACTCACTGACTCACCCAGAGCAACTTTCAATCTTGCAAGATCTATTCGTGGTGAGTGTCCTATCAGTTTTTTATCTTTAAAAAAAAATCTTTTATACTGTATGTTTCCCGTATCTTTTCTGTGCTTAGATATGTTTAGCTACACAAAAACTTGGTCTTGTATTCCAATTGCCTAGAGTACTGTCACATGCTGTACAAGTTTGTAGGCTAGGAGCAATTAGTCCCCATAAAGCCTAGGTGTGTGGTAGGCTATACTACCTAGATTTGCGTAAGTTTGCACAGTGATGACATCGCCTAACAATGCATTTCTCAGAATGTATCCTTGTCATTAAGGGATGCATGACTGTGTATAAGCAGAGGAGAATGAGGTGGGTGGGGATGGCTTTCATGGGCAAGGGAAAATAATACAATTAAAAAATAATCTGAGTAATAATACAAATAATATATGCAAAAATATGGAAGTGGAAAGCATAAAGCCTGTGGGCAGTGGGGTTAGTGCCCAGGCCAGTTCCCCTCAGGGAAGAGAGAAGGCAGGCTGGGACTTAAATGTGGAGAGTCTCTAATGTTCTCCAAAGAACATTCGTTTTTCTCTCAGAGTAAGGTTGAAGGTTTCTGAGCAGGATGGTGATTATTTAAAGGTAACATTTTGAGGAATAGTAAAGGAAGTGGGATATAGGAACCAGATTTAAAACTTCTATGGCAGAGTATAGTTGATGTATTAAGAGCCCTATGTGGAGTGGGAAGTACATACATGGGAAGTTAATTTACAATTGTAATTAATGTATCACAAGTACATGGGAACTGAAATGCAAGATGGCTTTTTGGATTAGATCCTGGAACAGAAGAAAGGACATTAGTGGAAAAACTGGGAAATCCAAATAAAGCCTACAGTTTGATTAATACTACTTTATCAGTGTTAATTCATTAGTTCTGATAAATATACGACAGTTACCATTAGGGAATGTTTGGTGCAGAATATATAGAAGTCTGTGTACTCTCTTAAAACTCTTCTGTAAATACAAAATTATCTCCAAATGAAAAATTAAAAACATATATGGAAGAGTTAATAATATATTCATGCAAAACCTTATATATAGGATATATATTATAATCGCTCTCTCTCTCTCTCTCTCTCTCTCTCTCTCTCTCTCTCTCTATATATATATATATATATATATATAGACAAAGAGAACAGATGGAAAGAAATAGCCACTATGAATATCTAGATTTTTTGGTAATTTTCTAGGTTGTGGTATTATAGCTATTTTTTCTTTCTTCTTTATAATTTATTCCCATGTTTTTCATATTTAGATTCTGTTTTCTTTTACTACTGGAAAAACACATTTAAAGACAAACTTCAGTGGTCAAGAAAATTTACTGGATATTTGGAGAATGAAAATGGGTAGGTCAGCAATGGCTCTGAATATGAACAATGATAAAATGGATAGAAATTGGCAAGTATATACATTACTTCATCTAGGTGCACATTAAGACAACAGATATTTTTTTCCATTTTTATGATTTTTAAATTGATATGTAATAATTGTAATTTTTAGTACCTGTGATATTTTGATACCCATATACAATGTGCAATAACCAAATTCAGGTCATGGAGTATCCATTACCTCAAACATTTATCTTTTCTTTGTAACATATTTTTAAAAGTACTTGTTACAGTTTTGAGATACTTAAAAAATCAATTGCTTCCTCTAGTCTATAATTACTAATTTATATTTCTGTCACACAAATTTTTTTTAATTCAACATCTCCCCAACTCTTTCTACTCTCACCCCTAGTTCCTGGTAATCACCATTTTACTTTCTACTTCTATGAGACCCACTTGTCTAGATTCAACATGTAAGTGAGATAACTTGGTATTTGTGTTTCTATGCCTAACCTATTTCAATTAACCTGTCAGGCATTCATGTTGCCCAAATGACAGAATTTTATTTTTTTAAAGGCTGAATAGTATTCTATTGTGTGTATTTTTATGTATATGCATATATTAGTTTACATATAGTTCATCCATATATGTATTCATACATATATATGTGTCTGTATTTCCCACATTTGCTTTATTTGTCCATCTGTTGATAGACACTTAGCTTGATTCTGTATCTTGCAATGCTATAAGGAACATGGGAGTGCATATGTTCCTTTGAGCTTCTGATTTCATTTTCTTTGGATATATGCCCCATAGTGGGATTGCCGGATCATATAGCAGTTCTATTTTTAATTTTTGAGAAACCCCCATGCCATTTTCCAGAATAGCTGTACTAACTTACATTCCCAACAACAGTGGGCAAGGGTTTCCTTCCCTTCCCACCCTCGCCAGCACTTGCGTTTTGTCTTTTAGATAATAACCATTCTTACAGGTGTAATATGATACACACATAATGTTTTCAATGTTTTTGTGGTTTTGGGATACTTTGTTCTTCCAAATGAACAACTTGAAGTCATATTCATATTTATATTTCCAGTACCTAGCACAATATTTGGCATATGTAAGTAATTTATAAATGCATATTAAACCATTGATGGAGTGGATATTAAGTAGTCAAGTTCTTATTTGCCACAGAAATTTAAGATGTGGATTGACTCACTTAAACCTCATAAAAACTTTATAAGCTACATTCTACCATTATTTTCCCAATTCTATAGATGCGTAAATTGAGGCAGAGTAGAAATTAGTAACTTGTGTAAACCATGGAGCTGGGAAGTGGCAAGCCAGTACTGAGACCCATGCACTCTGACTGTAGATATTAATATGCTGTCTTGTATTCTTTCCCCACAACGTTGTAGCAGAACCAGGCCTGGAACCAGGGCTTGACCTCTGGTTATTTTCAGTGGGCTGCCCTGAAACGGCCACATCACCACATAAGATGCTATGACTCTGAAACTTCAGCCAATTTTCTATACCTCACAGTTAGTCATTTCACAGAGTGGTGGAGGTATAGTTTCTTTTCTCCTAAGATTCTCTCTTGCTTCCATGTGAAGAAGGACATGTTTGCTTCCCCTTCCACCCTGATTGTAAGTTTCCTGAGGCCTCCCAGCCATGCTGAACTTTGAGTCAATTAAACCTCTTTCCTTTATAAATGACCCAGTCTTGGGTATTTCTTTATAGCAATGTGAGAATGGAGTAATACCAACCATGAATGGATTTGTGTGCAAGAGGAAACTAGTGAAAGGTTTGGCTGAGCATGAACATCTTTTCCCCTCTGTGTTTCATTTTTTTACAATAGAATGCATCCCTAAAAACCTCCCAGATTCTCTACCTTCTGATCATACTGTCTATTATAATTCTGCCTGATGGCAAACTTCTCCTTATTGACTCTAAATTACATTTAATCCTGTTAGGATCACTTATTGAAAGGCATGCATTGTGATGGCACTGACGGGAATCCAGAAGCCGTGATGCCCAGCCAGAGGAAAATAAACTCTTGGAGCTTTCTAATGCTTGTGATTTTCATGCTGAGTCCAGCTGTGTAGCCTCTTGAAGGATGTAGAGGATTGGGGTGCTCAGTGCACATCATAGTGGGCTCCCAGGCAGTGTGGAGAGCTCTCCACCACAAGAAAATAATCTTTTGAGCACAGTGTACTAAAAACCAAAGGCCATTTTGAGCTTAGACAGTATAATTCTATTAGTGAAAAGCCCTTGCAGAGAGAAATTGCCTGTGTTAAAATCTGTACGCAAATTAAAATAACAGGGCTAAGGCAGGAAATATCTCTATAAAAGGCTTTATGATTCCAGTGGATAATAATATCCTTGTCACATTAGGATCTGGGGACCTAAAGATATAGGATATAGGAGGGTTTTTTGTTGTTGTTGTTCATTGTAATTGTTTTCACAGCATATGAGCCTTCTTTTCTCTACTTCAGCCTGTGAAGTAAATCTATTCTTGGATGCTTATTTTATGAATTTGGATGTTATGTCAAAGCATTGTGTTGTTTCTTATCAAGAAAGTAGAAAATAAGGTCTGCATTATTGTCATTTATTGGCACCTTATAAGATTAATATCATCTAAAAGCTCCATTTTGGCTAAATTTTTTCAAATGTGTAAGCTTCCTGTAATTTGTGTGGGATTTTGTAGGCACAAGTTAATATAGCTGTTTCAATATATTATATAAACTGTATTTAAATACATACCTTAGTTTAGAATAGATTCATTAGAAAGAGCTGAGTAGGGGAAAAAAAGCTGTCAGCACAAATGATGTTCGTTTTCTAGGGTGACAGAATTCAGAAGTCCCAAGGACTATAACTGTTGGGTAGCTAATGTCACATATCACAGCCCTATCCACAAAACAGGCCTTACTCATTCACTGGATGGCAGCTGCAAGTTTAAGACTTAGGCTACATTTTCCTAATTCCATGAAAAAGACAACATGAGCAATGGGCTGTCGTGTATTTGAAAATTATGCCATGTAAGTAAATAAAGATCCAGTTCACAATTCCACAAAAGGACGATGGTGACATTTATTCCAGAATTAAGCAATAATGAAACAGAAGATCCTTTGAGCTCTAGCAAGATGAACCAGGGAGTTTAAGACCAACGCATCTCTCTCCTAACCTATAGCAAAATTAAGACAGCAATCAACATTTTTTTTTTTTTTTGGAGACTGAGTCTTGCTGTATCACCCAGGCTGGCTGGAGTGCAGTGGTGCAATCTCAGCTCACTGCTACCTCCATCTCCCGGGTTCAAGCAATTCTGCCTTGACCTCCGCAGTAGCTGTGATTACAGGCACCTGCCACCATGCCCAGCTAATTTTTGTATTTTTAGTAAACACAGGGTTTTGCAAGGTTGGCTGGGCTGGTCTCGAACTCCTGACATCAAGTAATCTGCCCACCTTGGCCTCCCAAAGTGCTAGGATTATAGATGTGAGCCACTGCACCCAGCCCCAACTGGTTTATTTTCTCCTGCCTTTCCTCTCTCCCTCCTTCTTTACCTTTATCTCTCCTCTCTTTTTCTTCTCTTCTCCCTTTCTTCTCCATTACTTTATCTTTTTTACTCATTCTATTTCTCTCCATCCACTCACCCACTCATTCTTTAATCAGACATTTAAGAATCCATCTTTGTTCAGGCGTTGTGCTGGCACTGAGAATACCTTGTGACTAAGACTGAAATAGTTGGCCAGATGCAGTGGCTCACACCTGTAATCTCAGCACTTTGGGAGGCCAAGGTGGGCATATCACCTGAGGTCGAGAGTTCGAGACCAGCCTGACCTGACCAACATGGAGCAATCCCGTCTCTACTAAAAATACAAAATTAACCAGGTGTTGTGGCGCATGCCTGTAATCCCAGCTACTCAGGAGGCTGAGGCAAGAAAATCGCTTGAACCCAGGCAGCAGAGGTTGCAGTGAGCCGAGATCGTGCCATTGCACTCCAGCCTGGGTAACAAGAGTGAAACTCTATCTCGAAAAGACTGAAATAGTTTTGGTCCTCATGAAACTTACAATTTATGTGAAAACATTGCTGGATTGTCCAGTAGGAAGACCAAGCCTGTGCTTACAGTAATAGCAAAAAAGTATCCATCCTTCTCTCATATGTTAAAAATCAAGTTTGAGGATGTTAGCAAGAAGGTCCGCTAGAAGCTCCTAGTAGTGCTCTTCCTGCCCCACTTCCGTCACTGCCAAAAACAAAATAAAACAAAAACAAAAACAAAAAAACTACATTTTGATCAAAATAACTAAAGGAGAGCCCCGGAGAACAGCAAGGAGGCAGCAAAATCCGGAAGACCACAGAAACCCAGGATGGCTTCATGGAGAAGAGGAGGAAGCATCATGCCTCTACCACTTCGTCCCCCTAATCACGGCAGCTCAGAACCAGGAGGAACTTCTCCCTGCAGAGAAAAGGTAAACAAGAGGACCCCAGCAGCCCCCGTCACCACTGTGGACACCTGCAGTGTTTGTCACTGGAGAACCCTTTAGTCCTCAGAGACTTGGAGCCCATCTAAGAGAGCTCTCTTGAGTCAACATATTGAGCTACCCTCAGAGAAAGAGCTGAGGCTGTGCCCCACATGCTTGCAGCGCACGTTGCTGCTTCTCTGTACCATCTTGCAACAGGAGCCACTGTTACAGTGCATCCTGCCTGAGGACCTTATCCAAATAACCTATGTAGCTATTGTCACTGAGACAAGCCCCTTACAGCCTATACTACTGACACTCCCACAGTCATGACTAATGTTGGTCCCAACTGAAGAAGCTTCATAGAGACTATACCACTATGCCCACATAGAACTAGAGCCACTGCACCCTGCCAGATCAGCACCCTCAGGCTCATCTTCAGGGGAGTCTTCCTCTATGAGAGCCACTTTGTAAAGTTTGAAAGAGGTGACCACACCACCAGATGTACAGACATTAATACAAGGACACAAGAAAAACAAAAATGTAAGGAAATATAACATCACCAAAAGAATAAAGTAATTCTCTAGTAACTGACCTCAAAAAAATGGAACTTTATGAATTGCCTGAAGAGAAATTCAAAATAATAATCTCAAGGAAACTCAGTGAGACACAAGAGAGTATAAACAGACAATTCAGTAAAGTCAGGAAAACAATTCATGATCTGACTGAAATTCAACAAAGAAATGAATATCATAAAAAAGAAACAAGAACAAATCTTAGAGCTGAAGAATTCAATTAACTAAATAAAAACAGAACTTCAACAGACAAAATCAAGCATATGAAAGGATCTGTGAACTTGAAGACAGGTCTTTCAAAATGATTCAGTTAGAAGATAAAAAAGAAAAAGGAATGAAAAAGAATGAAGATACCCTATGGTACTTATGAAACACCATTAATCAAACAAATTTTGCTTTATAATAATTTTATGAGGAAAAGAGAGGAAGTAAAAAATAGCTTATTTTGTAAAATAATTATTGAAAAGTTCTTCGGTTTGGAAACAGATGTGAAGACCCAGATCCATGAAGTTATGTCCCCAAATAAATTCAACCCAAAGAGATCTTCTTTAAGGTACATTTTAATCAAGTTGTCCAAAGTCAAAGGCAAAGAGAATATGTAAAGAAGTAAAAGTATCAAATTACATATAAGGGAATCTTCATTACACTATCAGCAGATTTTTCAGTAGAAATCTTGCAGACCATGAGAGAATGTGATAATATATTCAAAAAACCGAAAGAAGAAAACTGCCAACCAAGAATATTATATTCAGCAAAGCTGTACTTCAGAAATTAAGGTGAAATAAAGTAAAAAAAACTCAAAACAAACAACAAAATGGAATAGTAAGTCCTTGTCTATGAATAATAACCTTGAATATAAGTGCATTAAATTATTTAATCAAAAGACATAGAGTGGCCAAATGAGCAAAAACACTAGATATAATTATATGCTGTCTACCAGGGATCCATTTAAGCTGTACAGAAACACATAGACTTAAAGTGAAGGGATAGAAGGAGATATTCTGTGCAAATGGTAACCAAAAAGAGTAGAAATGACTATACTTATATCTCATGAGATAGACTTTAAGTCAAAACTTAACAAGATACAAAGAAGGTTATTATTTGATAATAAAGGGGTTGTGTTATCAAGAAAGAATAACCATTGTAAATATGTATGCATCCAACATTGGGGTACCACATACATCAAGAAATACTAAGGGAATGAAGGGAGAAATAGAGAGCAATACAATAATAATAGGAGACTTCAATGCTCCACTGTCAACAATGAATAGGTCAACTAGATGGAACATTAAAAAGAAAACAGAACTTAAATTTCACTTTTGACCAAATGGACCTAATAGATATATTAAAAATCTTTGCATTCAATAGCAGTAGAATGAACATTTTTCTCCAGTGTACATGGAATGTTCTTCAGAATCTACCATATGCTAGTCCACAAACACGTTTTAACAAATTTAAGGAAATTGAAACCATACCTATTGTTTCAGACCACAATGTCATGAAAATCAATAACAGGAGAAATCTTAAGTTTACAAATATGTGGAAATTAAACAACATGCTTCCAAACAATCAGTGGGTTAAAAAATCAAAATGGAAATTAAAAAATAATGAAACAAATAGCAATGAATAAAAACTTATGTAATGCAGCAAGAAGAGTTCTAAAGGGACAGTTTATTGCAATTAATGCCTACATTAAAAAATAATAAAATAGTCCAACATTATGCCTCAAGAAAACATAAAAAGAAGAAACTAAATAAAAAATTAGCTGAAGGAAGGAAATAATAAGCATTAGAACAGAAACAAATCAAATAATGGAAAAACCATAGAAAGAATTAATAAAACTGAGTTGTTTCTATAAAATAAATAAAATTGGCAAACCTTCAGTTATCCTAAGAAAAAAAGAGTGAAGACCAAAATAAATAAAGCAAAAATAAAAATGAAGATGTTACAACAGGTATCTGAGAAGTAAGTGGATTATTAGGGACTATTATAAATAAGTATACGCTAATAAATCAGGTAACTAAGAGAGAATGGATAAATTCCTAGAAAAATACAGCCTTCCACTATTGAGTAAGGAATAAATAGAAAGCCTGAAGAGACCAATAAAAAATAAAAGAGATTAAAGAAGTTGTAAAAAATCTCCCAAAAATGAAAAGACCCGGATCAGATGGCTTCTCAGCTGAATTCTATCAAATATTCAAAGAATTGACACCAATCCTCAAACACTTTTGAAAAATGGAGTTAAAGACTTCTAAACACATTTACAAGGCCAATATCACCTTGATGCCTGTATTAGTCCATTCTTGCATGGCTATAAAGAAATACCTGAGACTGGGTAATTTGTAAATAAAAGAGGCAAAATTGGCTCATGGTTTAGTAGGCTGTACAAGAAGCATGGTGCTGGCATCTGCTCAATTTCTGGTTAAGCCTTAGGGAGCTTTCAATCCTGGCAGAAGGCAAAGAGGAAACAGGTATGTCTCATGGCAAAAGCAGGAGCAAGACAGAAAGAGTAGAGGGGAGGTGCCATACACTTTCAAATGAGCAGATCTTGTGAGAACTCACTATCATGAAGACAACACCAAGCCCCAAGGGATCTGCTCTCATGATCCAAACACCTCCCACTAGGCCCCACGTCCAGCACTGAAGATTATAATTCAACGTGAGATTTGGGTGGAGACAAATATCTGAACTATATAAATGCTTAAGACAGACAAAGATACCATAAGAAACAAAATGAAATAAGGAATGAATTAAGAAATGAAAACTATAGGCCAATTTCTTTAATGGACATTGATACAAAATTCTCAATAAAATATTAGCAAACTGAATCCAACAACACATTAAAAAGAATATACCTCATGACCAAATGAGATTCATTCTGTTAATGTGATTCACCACATCAATAGAATTTTTGAAGTCACTTATCATTCCAATCAATGCAGAAAAAGCATTAGACAAAGCCTATCATCCATTCTTGATAAAATTTCTCAACAGTTTAGGTATAGAAGAAAAGTTTCTCAATATAAGAAAGGTCATTTATGAAAAAATCCATAGTAAGTATTAAAATAAATGGAGAAAAAATTAGAAGCTCTCCACTAAGATCTGGTAGAAGGGAAGTATACCCACTCTCACTATTTCTATTCGACATAGTGCTGGAAATAGACAGTTGAATTTTGAACAATGTCAAGGTTATGGGCACAAATTTCCATACAGTTGAAAATCCATATGTAACTTCTGATTTCACACATACTTAACTAGTAATAGCTTACTGTTGACTGGAAGCTTTACAGATAATATAAATGGTTGATTAACATATATTTTGTATGTTATATATATTATATACATCTTACAATAAAGTGATCTAGAGAAAAGAATACATTATTGAGAAAATGATAAGAAATAAATATACTTGCTACATATTACATGAAATATATCACCATAAAAGTCTTTATACTTGTCATCTTTCATAGAGTAAGCTAAGGAGGAAGCGAAAGAGGAGAGGTTAATTTTGCTGTTTCAAGGGTGGCAGAAGTGGGAAACACACATATAAGTGAATCTGTGCAGTTCAAAACTGTGTTGTTTAGGTGTCAACTATACTCATTAAAGCAATCAGACAAGAAAAAGAAATAAAAGATATACAAATTGGAAAGGAAGAAGTGAAATTACCTTTATTTGTAGATGACAGAATTTATACACAAAGACCTTAAATATTCCACGAAAAATTTTAGAACTGAAAAATAAATTTTGTAAATAGTAGGATAAAAAGTAAACATACAATAATCAATAGCATTTTAATACAGAAATAGCTAACTAAAAAATAAATCAAAAAAGCAATCCTATTTATGATTGTATAAAAAAAAACTCCTAGGAGTAAATTTAACTAAAGAAGTGAAAGATCTGTGCATTGAGCACAATAAAACATGGATGGAAAAAAATTGAAGAAGAAACAGAAATGAAAAAATATTCATAACTTATGGATTAGAATCGGTATTTTTAAAATGTTTATACAGCCAAAGCAATATACAGATTCAATACAATCCCTATCAAAATCCAAGTAGCATTCTTCACAAAGATATAAAAAACAATTCTAAATTTGTATGACTGCATAAAACACCATTAATAGCCAAAATAATCTGAGAAAGAAAAACAAAGTTGGAATCATTACAGTTCTTGATTTAAAATTACATCACAAAGCTATAGTAATTAAAACAGAATGGTAGTGGCATAAAAACAGACACATAGACTAATGGAACAGAATGGAGAACCCCAAAACAAAAATGTTAACTAATTTTTGACAAAGATACCAAATGGGCACAATGGGAAAAAGACAGTGTCTCTTCAATGGAAGGTGCCAGGAAAACTGAATTTTTACAAGCAAAGAATGAAATTGGACTTTTATACTATACACAAAAATTAATTCAAAAAATAAATAAAAGAGGTAAATATAACACCAAAAACTATAAAACTCCTGCTCCTGGACATTGGCCTTAGCAATGATATTTTGGATGTTATTACAAAAAGCTCAGGCCACAATAGCAAAAATAAATAAATGGGACTTTATTGAACCAAAAAGCTTCTGCACAGAAAAATAAACAATTAATGAAATAAAACATTAGCCTATGAATTAAAAAATATATATATTTGCAAATCATGTATCTGATAAGGGGTTAACATCCAGAATTTATCAAAAACTCATGGAACCCAACCCAATAGTCAAGAAACAAATAACATAGATACAAAATGGGCAAACGACCTGAATAGAATTTTCTACCAAGAAGATGCAAATGACCAACATATATAAAAAGATGCTCCACATCATTAATCATCAGGGAAATGGAAGTCAAAAAACACTATGAAATACAACCTCATACTCTTTAGAATGGCTATTAGCAAAAAGTCAAAAGATAATAAATGCTGGTGAGACTGTAAAGGGGAACACTTATATACATCCATAGGAATATAGATTGTTATAGCCATTATGGAAAATAGCATGGACTAAAGAAATTAAAAACAGAACAACCATATGATCCAGTAATCTCTCTTCTGGGAATATACTCAAAGGAAATGAAATCACCCCTTCATAAAAATACCTATACTCTCATACTTATTGTAGCATAGTTCGTAATAGCCGAGGTATAGAAACAACCTGTGTCTGCCAATAAACAAATGGATAAAGAAATTGTAGTACATGTATACATAATGGAATATTATTCAGGCCTTAAAAAATAAAATCTTGCTGTTTGCCTCAACATGGATAAACCTGGAGGACAATTTGTTGAGTGAAATAACCCAAACCCAGAAATAAAACTATTTCATGATGATCTCAAATTTATATGTGAAATCTAAAAAAAAAAAAAATTGCTAGGAGTGGGGGATGAGGAGAAGGGAAGAAATGGAGAGATGAAGGTCAGAGGATACAAAGTAGCTGGCACATGGCATGAAAAAGTCTAGAAATCAAATACGCAGCATGGGGACCACAGGTAATAAAATTGTATCGCATATGGGATTCACACTAAATGAGCAGGTTTTAGCTGCTCTTTGCCACTAAATTTTTAAAAATGGGTAACTGTGAGATGATGGATATGTTAACTAGCTTCATGATAGTAACCGTTTTACTATCTATACATAGCTTATAACATAATGTGATATGTCAATTATACACACTAAAATTTATTTTAAAAATTAAAATAAAATTTACCATATGATATTTGGAGCAAAGCAGAGAAACACTCACGGTGGGTAAAATTGAAACCTTGTTGGATTTCTTAAATTCATTCTAAAGTTTTGATTTTTTAAAAAATTTCAAAATCCATCTGGTGTTGGAAGAGACACACCATTATCTTGTCAGAGCTTAGGGTCTCTAAAATCTTAACAGAGAACATGTGGTGAACAAGCAATTAGACAGTGACATTGAACAAGTAATTAGAAGTGTGATGCGTACTGTAAAGGAGAAATACAGAGTGCTATGGGACATTTGACAAGGGGACCCTAACATTTCTTTTCTTTTCTGTATGAAGTCCAAGATGTACACATTTTCAGCTGTAGTGCAAGAAAGCTCTTGAAAGAGTTGGTGTTCAGAAGCCTGATATGCGTGAAGGGTTGGGAGTGGGAATCACCCCATCTGGTTGCCCATGAACTGAACAAAAAATTGAAAGCCCTTGAAACAGAACTTGGATATGGTAAAGATGTTTTACTCTAACAAAATTGAAGAGTTGGACATCTTGATTTTAAGAAGGAAAAATTATTTCCTTTCCCTTCCATTGGTAGGAATATAGGTAAGAGAAGCTGCAAGCAATGGCCACTTCACATTGTATGGATAAGCTTGAAACATTTTACTCCTCGTGACTTTGAGGTCTTCAGAAGCTTGATTATAGGAACTATTTCTATGATCGCTTCATGGTACCAAAGCAGGAAGATATTCGAGGGTCCTCAAAATTGTATTGACAATCACAGCACAATCTAAGCTACTACGTGTAGCATATGCCGTGGTCTTCAGTTTCAGTGGGAATCAGTGTCACTTGGAGGGCTTGTTAAAACATGGATAACTGGGCCCTACCTGGAGTTTTTGATTCGTGGGATCTGGAATGGGGCCTGAGGATTTGCATTTCTAGTAAGTTCCCAGGTGCTGCTGCTGCTGTTTCTGCCCATTTGAGAGTCCTTGGTGTATGCCGATGAGTCAAGTAACCCAAATCATAAGAGGTGAAAGAGGATTGCCCTAAAAATCAGAAGACCTGATTTAAGCTCCACTGTATAAATGTCTTGACAATCTTAATCTTAATCTTGTCATTAAATTTCTCCAAATGTCTTCCCTCAACTGTAAGATGCATGTTTTATAAGAACTTGTCATTATACAAGTTATATATATAAGGGCTAAATAATACAATATATCTGAAAGCGTTTTGTAAACTTAAAAAAATCTATGAGATTAAAACCTTTTTCTTTGCTTTCATTATGATCATATGTTTGGATAGTGTCTGTCATGAACAATTGTTCAAAAATTGGGGGTGCCCTAGAGGGCTGCAAGTGCAAATCTCTGATCTCCAACAGGCATGGTAGCAGGAAGATTGCAGTGACTGTTGATATGCTACAAATCAGACATTCCTGAAAAATTTACTTGTGACCAATTTTGTGGTGCTTCTGGAAGCTACTGTCATTGTTGGCTTTAGAAATATGTCAGTTTTTTTTTTTTTTTTTTTTTTTTAAGAAATCAGAGCTGTCTGATCCAATTTCAGATGAATGGATGAAGCCTCCTGGCCAAGTATGATTGAACATCCCACAAGCATGATATGGTATTAAGAAAGAATGGTATTGTTTAAGTGTTAAATGACATAAAAACAAAAACAAGAACAAAAACAAATAATTATTTTGGCTCTGTGAAACAACTCACTTTTATTGATGAGCTTTAAAAATCCTAGTTGCCATTCTTATTTTCTGGTATGTTTATCTACTGTACAGTTACTTTTATCCAAATATATTTGGGTTTTGAAAAACAATTAAACTGTACACCAAGAATCTTTCTATTATCATCAGCTAAAATCAAGGTCCCATATTTTATTGACTATCAACTATCTAATGTGCTTTATCTCTAGTCTCAACTAAGCCCTCCCGGACTTGAGCTGTTCTGGGAGAAATGGCAACTGTGAACCCTGGTGAAAATTGAACATCAATGTGTCCTCGAAGCAAATCTGTGAAATGTCCTGGGAGAACTGCAAAATTGAGAATCCCTTCCATGGGGTATCCTGAAATCCTTTATTTGGCCATTAAACTGTTCATAACACTTATCATTTCAAGTGGTGACAGAAAATCATTGAGAGAGGTTTCTGCTGTCCAGCAATGACAAGGAAAACATCCCTGCATATTGGTTGTCTTGGTCATGGTTGTTCTGAGCCCTGGGTGCATGCCAAATGGCTTGCCAGGCAGTCCTCAAGGTTCAACTTGAAATATGGTCTTGCCTTAAGCTTTGCGGGTACATGCTTTCTTGTGTTTTCATAATTATAGCTGGAAGATTTCCCATAGGAGGCTGAATTGTTGTTCAATAGCATTTCTAGGGGAGAATAACAGATAAAGGAAGAAAACATATTTAAAAGGGTACAGGACTGAAGGACTAACAGAAGATTGTTGAGAGCAGTCTCCAGATCTTAGAACAGAGACCCATCAGCAACTGTAAGATCCAAGTCTAAATCAATAACTGGGACTCCAGAGTCAGACAGACTCTGGAGTCTGTCTTCTTTGTTCTGTTACTCTGAATTCTTTGTTCTGTTACTCTCTAGTTCTCTGACCGTGAGTAAATAACCTTCCAGAGCCTCAATTTCCTCCCTTACAAAATTAGCTTAAAATATTTTCTTCCTCACATATGTATGGTGAAGATTCTGTTAGTTTCAAATAGATTGTTCTTTTAAAGAAGAGAACAAGGTCATTATCCATTTATTAATACATATTGTTTGGAAAAGTTACAATGTGCTGGAGACTAGGGCTATCTGCCTCCAACTACCTACGCCATCCCAGTATGAATAGTTCCATGGTCAGCATGCAGGCAGCGTTTACATATACTTGATTAATTAATTGCATAAATACTTCTGATTTAGCTTCTTTAAAATAAAATGGTACAGTGTGGGTCAGCTCCTTTATTCACTTCTCATTCTCCCCTAAAATATATTATGCAACCTTTAATTTGGACTCCCTTGGATTTAAAAAATAAAATGGCAAAATTTCTTCACAGGTCTTCCACATCTCAGTATTTCCTGGGGACATACTTGATTATATCATAGTTTATATTCTTGAAGTTTGGATCTAATTTTTGATTTAGGCACTTTGCCCCCAGTGAAATATTATATATTATAATGTAGCTGTTAATAAGATCTGATACAGTGACTTTAAATTGAATTTCATTAAAAAATAAGAGCATAAAATGTCTTCCTAATAGTCTTAATTAGGGAAAATAGAAAACCATAGTGTTTCTATATTAATATACTAACTAAGATAATTGGGATAATAGGAAATACATAGAAAAATAGGAAGTATGGAAGCCAAAGGAAAAATAACCCACGATTTTCCAGTTCTTACTATTTTTGTTTCTGGACTGAGGAGGCTCAGCACTTGTTAGGCATAACGTCTTTAAGGAATTATTCTCTTTCATGTGTGCAAGTCAGTATTGTCTTGTTTTGCAGCAGACTGTAGCCCTTGTTTTGTGGTGATTACTTTCCTGGGAATGGCATTGTTCTGAATCTTATGGCTTCATAACAACCACCACTTGTCCTCCTGATTAGGGCATTGTATGAAAACAGTGCATTCATTGCGGGATCTCACTAATCTCTCTTCTTTCATCCGGTGCCTCCCAGTTTCTCAGAGAGCTCTGCCTTTGCATTTTTAATTGAATGCTCCTAAAAGTTTATATTCATGTATTCTGCTTGCCAGAAATCTCTGTTCATACCTCACTATGAAGGTCTTTCTCTTTTATATTTCAGTCTGGTTGGGGAGTGAAATTAAGCTTGATTCCCTAATTGGGAGCCACATGGGGTATCCACGTGATGATAACTGTACCAGAACTCAATAGCTAACCAGCACTCTGAAACAGAAGGTCGCCATTTTGTAAAACCAGAGAAAATGCTACCGGGCATTTTGCAGAATTGTCAATCAGGACAGAATGGACACTAATTGCTTCTCTCACAGCTGTTAACATTTTTCTTCAGTAGCCAAGCAACCCTTAAGACAGAAAGAAACTCTCTAAGACATCCGAAAATTTTCTGCAGACCTAAGTATAGGCTTCCAAGGTGACATCTGTGATAAGTTGTTCATTGATTAATATAAATGAAGAGCTAACACTTCCGAACAAATAAAGTATTTCAGACAAAGAGATCTGACTCTATTGGAAGGCTATAGTAATCAGATAAATAAGATTATCTTATGTTTATAATTTTTGAGAGTATAGATATTGTTATAATTTTATGTTTCTCTGTCACAGTGTTCTCCAAAGTAAAATGCGGTTACATCCGGGGATGGACAAAGCAATTTAGTGAGTATGAGAACAAGTTATTAAAATGTCTCTCCATATTCATTTTTATCTAATAAGAAAATAATAATTAACTTACACAACTCAATAGCAGAAAAAATCTAATTAAAATATGGAAAAATAACTTGAACAGACTTTTTTAAAATGAAGATATACAAATGCCCAACAGGTATATGAAAAAGTGCTCAACATCCCTAATCATTAGTGAAATGCAAGTGAAAACCACAATGAGATATCACCTTATACCTGTTAGAATGCCTATTATCAAAAGACAACAGACAACAAGTGTTGGTGAGGATGTGGAGAAAAAGGAACCCTTGTCCTCTGCTGGCAAGAGTGCAAATTGGTACAGCCATTATGCAAAAATGTATGGCAGTTCCTCAAAATATTAAAAATATGATTGCCATATGATACAGCAATCCCACTTGTGGGTATATATATATCCAAAGGAAACAAGACAGAAATCCTGTCATTTGCAACATGGATGAACCTTGAGGACATTATGCTAAGTGAAGTGACATAGACAGAGAAAGACGAACACTTCACAATAGACAATTACATGTGGAATATAAGAAAGTGAAACTCACAGAAACTAAGTAGAATGGTGGTTCTCAGGGGATGGGGTTTGGAGGAAATGGGTACAAATTTACAGTTCCAAGGCTGAAAGAGTTCTGAGGATCTAACATACAGCATCAATAACTGTGTCACAATACTGTATTATATGCTTGAAATATGCTAAAAGAGTAGATCTGAAATGTTCTTAATGCACACAAACACAATGGTAATTAATTAAGTAGTATATGTGTTAACTTTATTGTGGCAATCTTTTCACAATATATACATATATTGAATCATCACACTGTACACTTTAAATTTACACAATTTTATTTTCCAATGTACCTTAATAGAGCTGAACAAAGCAAGAGTAAGAAAAGATGCAAGTTTTACTAATATTTAGTTTGAATTTTTAGCACATATTTAATTCACAAACATATATATAAAGAGAGACACAAAGAATGAAGGAGGGAGAATGAATGATCCAAAAATGTTTACTGTTGGGAATATGTATTAGTTATCTATTGCTGTATAACAATTACTGCCCCACCGCCCCCTGACTCCACATAACAGCTTACAACAGCAGGTATTATCTCACAGTTTCTGCTGGTCGAGGAATGCAGTTTAGTTGGCTGCCTCCAGCTCAGTGCTTCTCATAAACTCCTGGCCAGGGCTGTGGTCACACTGAAGGCTCAATTGGGGAGGATCTGTTTCAAGTTCACCCACCTGGTTGTTGATGATAGACTGAGAACCTCAGTTCTTCATTGGTATCGGCTGGAGGCCTTCCTCCTTTCCTTGCCTTTTTATAGGGCAGCTCACAATATGGCAGCTGGCTTCCCTCAGAGTGGATGAGTAAAAGAGAGGGGAGAGAGAGAGAGAATGAGACAGCACATCCAACTCAGAAGTCAAAGTCTTTTAATAGCTAATCTTAGAAGAGGCATACATCACTTTTGCCATATTCTATTCAGCAGAATCAAATAGAAGCAATTTGAATAGAAATAGAATAAGATGGGATGGGATGGGATGGGATAGAATACATATGTCACTAAACCCAGCCCATGCTCAAGGGAAGTGGATTATACAAGGGTGTGAATAAAAGGATGGATTCATCTTTGTCTTTTGGTTTTGTTGTAAGACAGGATTTCACTGTGTCACTCAGCCTGGAGTGCAGTGGTACAATCTCAGCTTACTGCAATCTCCACATCCTGGGTTCAAGTGATTCTCATGCCTCAGCCTCCTGAGTATCTTGGACCACAGGGGCTCACCATCATACCCAGCTAATTTTTGTATTTTTAGTAAAGGCATTTAGTATTTTTGCCATATTGGCCAGGCTGGTCTCAAACTCCTGACCTCAAGTGATCCTCCCACCTCGGCTTCCCAAAGTGCTGGTATTACAGGAGTGAGTCACCAAACCAGGCCTCATCTTTGTATTGATGAGTATTTTTGAGGCTACTCACCACACAGCAAGTAATCAAAAAGTCTGGAGACCCCTTCCCTAGGGGATAAATTGGCCCCCTCTTTTCTGTAAAAGTCCACATTATAAATATTTAGGCTTTATGGGCCACATGTGGTCTCTGTTGAATATTTTTTTTAACAGCCTGTAAAAAACGTAAAATCATTCTTAACTTGAAAGCCAAACAAAAATAGGGAACAGGCCAGATTTTATCCAGAGACCATGGTTTGGCAATACATGTTCTAGTGGACTGTGAGGCAAATTTTAGCTCAGAATTCAAAAGAACTCTAACAATTAAGGCTATCCAATGATAGAACCAGTTTGCCCCCAAAATAAGATGATTCCCTTATCCATAGAATTATTGGAGCAGACTTATCTAGTTCTCTTACACTGGATGAAGTATAGTTGGAATTGAGAGATACAGCAAGAAAAAAATGTATCAGTTGAGTTTTTCCTGGAAAATGAATTTCAAAAGATATGACTCAATAAAAGTACCTTCTGGATAAACAAAGTTGGAAATGTATTTACTGTATTTCATTTTGAGAGAAACACAAATGATTAGTATCAAAGTCTCTTGAGAAGTAAGAAAACGTGTTTAATTTTGTTTTCTCTAAACTTATCTGACCAAGGAATCTCCCATTCCCTTTGGTTTTAATAACATCCTTACTTTTGTTTCATGGAACAAAGTTAGGAAACAACAGATTGACTGATATGTAAGATCTCTTCTGACTTTTAGGGTTAATGATTCTAGACTTGTAAGATGGTACATGGTTTCATTAACTAACGGTTAATATTTTCATGTATGTCTGTCTCCCTGCAATGTTTAGTTGATTTTAATAGACATTTACCAAGTACATGCATTAGACTGTGCACTCTGGCTAGGCATGGAAAGGTAAAGATGGTATAGCTCATGTCCTCAAAAAGCATATTGATTTATCCTAGTCTCTGAACTTCAGCACAGTGCTTCTCACACAGAAAGTATTCAGGAACGGTTTATTGAATGAATGAAGGCCAAGTAAAACAGAGCTGTTTGAATCTTTTGAGCCATTTGGGATTATGGACCCAGAGGATAATTCTCTCTGTCTGTCTCTGACTCTCTCTCTCTTTCTCTCATGGGGAGAGAGAATTTCCCTCTGAGTTTATAATCCCAAATATATATATGAAGAGAGAGAGTGAATCAATGAATTTTGATGAAAGGCAACAATGCAATCAGTTTTCCCAATGTTACCCTAAATCTAGATACATGTTCCTGAGCAATCAAACTAAGTTTATTTCCATTATAAATTAAGGAGATTAAACTAGAATTGTGCTTCTGAAATTCAGATTTATATTAGAGTCTGCCACTTTAAAAATAACCCTTGTGGATTCAAGTTGACGTCTTTCCACTAGATGGTTTGATACGACTGTGGCTTTCATCTTTGTATAATAGAGTATTATCTGGTTACAACACATAATTCAATTAACATTATCCTTTAAATTTCTCCATCCTTTGTTGAAATGCTTAAATTTATTCCTCTTTTATCCTCGCCTCTCCTTTTTCAATCTTGGAGACTACTGTCATTAATCTATATCTTTCGAGGTTATCATTTCACTTTAGCTGGGAAGCATTTCATTCTTATCAGCATCCACAGTGCTTCATCTGGGCTGTTCTTCTCTATATTGTGTATTGCCATCAATATTCCATCCTTATATATTTTTAATCCCAGCCAAGAATGTTGTATCATCTTCATTTCTGGTCAGATAAAATAAATGTTTCATTGGATATGTAAATGATCCTGTAAGCTAGATGAATTTAGGAGGTTTTGCTTTCAGTGTTGAAATAAGATCTTTATCCTTAAATCAGACAGTATGGAAACAAATGAAATGTTACATGCTGATATATTTTTAAATGCTATTTTTTTTAACCTTCCCATGAAGGAAAAAATGACATCTGCGACTTAGGATTTGCTTTGGAAAATGAAGTCTTTTCATTTATTTATAAAAAAAAGGAGGATCAAGAGCACTTAGGGAAGTTTTAATTCTTTGTCTATTGCTCCAGCTGTCAAGTCATAATAGCATTCGCCTCTGCTTGCCTGGGCTGGAAGCAAATGATGCCCGCAAAGCAACCTGGGAAATAAAATCCAGAATACTTCAACTAGAAGGAACCTAAAATGATATCTGGCCTGACTCTGTTTTCCTAGTTGAAGCTATTAGGACTTAAAGATATTAAATAAAATTAAAAGCTACATGGCTCTCAATACTTGCTAGAGGCTAGATTTCCTGACTCCCAACTCAGTGCTCTTTCCAACTCATCACATCTTCTTTCTTAAGTTTTCCTGAGTAGTCTTAAGTGAGAACTGTGTGAACAGATCACAGTTCTTAGTAACTGCCAATTAGGAACCCCAGTAGGAATATTAAAGCAAAAAAGACCTTAAAATCATGAAATAAATATAATTTTGACCCACAACTTGTAAGTAGTAAAATCAGAGATATGAGCGTGGAAGTTAGTGATGACTCAGTCCCCCATGGTGTTGACATGAGTGGTGGCATTAAGACACAAAAAGGTCCACAGAAAGGGAAAGCATAAATAAGAGGTGAGATGTTTAAAGGTTTTCAATCCTTGGATGTTCCTGTTCAGAAGTCTAATCTATATTTAATTAATTAATTTCTTTATTTAGAGATGGAGTCTCACTCTGTTGCCTAGGCTGGAGTGCAGTGGTGCTATCTTGGCTCACTGCAACCTCCACCTCCCAGGTTCAAGCAATTCTCCTGCCTCAGCCTTCTGAGTAGCTGGAATTAACCAGCGCCTGACACCATGCCTGACTAGTTTTTGTATGGAAATTTCACTTTTTCACAGTCTAGTTCCTACCAGGCTCACCTGTCTTCTCTGTTGTCCTTCTCCTAGGTGTACGTGATATTTGCTTAGGAATTTGTACAGTTCGTTGACTTTTTTTCTCCTTTCTTTTAAAATTGTTCTTTCTCTATGTTGAATGCCCTCCTGCGTCCTTTCTGCTTGGCTAATTATTTCTTGTTTCAGCTTGGGAAATAGATGAAAAAGTTGTATATCTCTTACCAATTTTCCAGTTTCCAACAGTCCCCAAACAAATTGTATGCAGCATCATGAGCCTACAAAATCACCTTAAAGTACAGCAAATGATTGCATTAAAATATCACCTTTTAGCCCTAGGAGGAGACTGTGCAAATATTCAAAAGCGATGGTTTGCAGTTAGTAGGCAATACCATGCAAGCCAGCTCTTGTTTTTAAATGTTATGCCCAGAAGAGATTTTTGAAATTTTATAAACAGATGGATTCTTTTTGCTTGATTCACTAATGTTTTACAATTAACTAATTAACAGGTTTATTGCCAAAATTAGCAATAAAAAGTGTTCAGGAGCTTCGACCAAAGCAGTCTTTTGCAATTACATAGTTACCAAAACAATCTGCATGATAGTTTGGAGGCTAAACGTTGCTCAAATCAGAATTTCACCTGCTGTTTTCAAATAAAAGTTGACAAATACAAAAATGAACCCTGTAGATTTTCAGACTCCTTTCATTTACACGAGCCTCTGCCTTAATTAATAATAATTACAGGTAACGTAAACTATAGTTGGAAGGCTTAAATGTACCCAGATTGCTTTCAAGTGTGCAAAATTGCTTAGCAAACACAGTTCTGAAGGACTATGAGGAATCATTTTTATGTAAAGTCCATCTGCTGTCCTCTAGCTAGCATGACCTTAAATGACCTATTCAACCTGATTTCCTACTGTTCACTCATATAAGCCAGGTCAGTCGCCTCTCTTGGGTGTTATCATTAGAATGTCCCTCATCCGTCTCCAACACATTCCAAGTTTCTGCTATAGGCAAATCCTTGCAGTTCCTTGAAGACACCACACTCTGGATCCAGTTTTGGCATAAGCTATTTTTCTGTCTGGAATATTTTCTAAGCTCCTTCAGGATTTAGCTTGAGCATTACCTCTTTTGGGATGTATTCCCTGATTGATCCCTATTCCTGCCTCCAGAAGGTAGAATGAGACTTAAGAGGGAAAGGAAGCTTTTCGCTTTGGTGTTCTTTCACTCAACTGCAAGCACTTCCAGGGAAGAAATTATGTTTCGATTTTTAAAAAAATTTCTAAGCTCAGTGAATATCAATTGGAAGGAAAGAAGGAATAAAAGGAGGGAGAAAAAGAGAAACCATGCTTTAGCTTGTTTCATTATCTTCAGTACAGACTGCTGTCTCTGCCCAAAACCCTTTGGCTTACATTTCTAGGTTTGTTTCTCAGAACCCTCATGGAAGTTTCAGTTTGTACCAACCCAACTATTCCTGCTGTTTTTGAGCCTTGCTTTAGTCCTTTATTTTTTTCGGGCATGAAAAATCTGCTTCACCGATTAAGCTATAAGCTTCTTGAGTTGGAAGGTATCAGCACTCAAAGGGGCTTAGAGATATATCACCTGTTCTAACCATTTTCCCAGTGTGGGAATTCCACCTGCCACAGTTCAGGCACTTCTGTTAATTCTCTTGAAGTTTCTTTGGTGTCCAGACCTTGATAAGCACTTTCTGTGCATGACTAACAATTAAGAATTCCTGTGTTTTAACAAGATTAAATACTGTTCCTGTGACTTTAATGATGTATTAAATCAATTATTCTTGTATACCTTGCTATATTCCAAAAAATACATGCAGTTGAATACAATTCAGTTATAATCTCTTAAATCCGTGATGTGGCTGGAGTAGTAAATTAAAGTCCATCATATATGCCTTTATTTAAGTTCCAAGATGCAGTTTAGTTGACATTTTCTCCTGGAAGCCCTCCCCAACTTCTTCATTAGAAGATAGGTGTTTCTCCAACCCATGTTCTCACTCATAGGCGGGTGTTGAACAATGAGAACACGTGGACACAAGGAGGGGAGCATCACACACTGGGGTCTGTTGGGGGAGGCTAGGGGAGGGACAGTTGGAGGTGGGGAGGGATAAAGTGGTGAGAAATGCCAGGTATAGGTGATGGGGGGATGGAGGCAGCAAACCACCTTGCCACGTATGTACCTATGCGACAATTCTGCATGATCTGCACATGTACCCCCGAACCTAAAGTACATTAAAAAAAAATGATTTTAACAAGAAAAAAAAAGAGAAGGTAGGTGATTTTCATCTGTAGTTCCAAAGCACCACTGTGCATACCTTTATCATAACACTTGTTATACACAATTTTTTGTCCTCTGATTTTACCTGCTTCTTCCACTAGGCTGTAAGTACCTAGAAGGCAGTGACAGTGTCTTTTCCTTCTTGGTGTGGCTACAAACACAGGGCCTAGAAAGTGGTTCCCTTCTCCCAATTCATCCTCCAGGCTGCCACATGAGCTCTCCTCCTGATAGAAACAAACCTGCATCTGACATATCCCTGCCAAAAACACCTGAAGGCTGAAGATCTTCTGTAGGAGAAAGTGCAAGCTCTTCATTTTGGAATAGATATCTTTCATAATATGTCTCAATCTACCTCCAAGTCTGATCTCCACCCTCATTGCAGTCACTCAGAACTTCTCAGGATTTACGTATCCATAACTCACGTGTTACCTTAAACTTTCAGTGGAGAAAGCAATCTTTCTCTTCTTTTATCCTGGTTAGATAAATATTTCTCCACTTGGAAATGCCCTCATTGTTCCTTCAATATTTAGCTCAGATACCACTTACTCCTTGGTATTTCAAAAAATATTTGGACCCATCATAGTCATCATTCAACTAAAATTTCATTGTGCAAGTAATATGAGACAGACTGAGAGACAGGGACTCACTATGCAAACACAGAACCTCTTTACTTCCTTCACTCATCCAGCTGGGCAGGAATCCTGATCATTTTGTTCTTGTATTTCTCTCTGGCACAGTAAAGTGTCTGGCAAGTTGTGATTGGTTGCATGAATATGTTTTTGGACATCTTTTATTTTTTTTATTTTTTAAAAGGCTAGTCAAGTGAAGCAGTGGGAGTGGAGAAGGAACAAAGAAATCTGTAACTGGTTGTGATCAATTAGTTGTAAACACCACTGCACTCGGACCAGCCTGGACATCTCTTTTTTTTTTTTTTTTTGAGACAGAGTCTCACTCCATCACCAGGCTCCAGGCCGGAGTGCAGTGGCGCTACCTCGGCTCACTGCAACCTCCGCCGCCCGGGTTCAAGCAATTCTCCTGCCTCAGCCTCCCGAGTAGCTGGGACTACAGGCACGCGCCACCACGCCCAGCTAATTTTTTTTGTATTTTTAGTAGAGACGGGGTTTCACCACGTTGACCAGGATGGTCTCGATCTCTTGACCTCGTGATCCGCCCACCTCGGCCTCCCAAAATGCTGGGATTACAGGCGTGAGCCACCGCACCCGGTCTGGACATCTCTTACTTGTTGATTTGTTATCAAGATAAGGACAAAATTCCATTTTAACAACTAATCATTTTACACATCACTTATGAAAATGCAAATGACCATAGGTAGAATTTCCATGAACGAAAATTTTCAGGTCTCTGTAGTAGAGAACTCTGTGTTAATTCTAGAAGCTGACAGTATTTTATTGCTTGCTACCATCTTTCAAATCTGTCCTTGTAGAATTCCATTCTTTCACTTTTTCAATTTCCTGTAGTTAATTTTTGTATTAACATTGTCTTTGACATTGTATTACACATAATGCATTAATTTTTTATATAATGTGTGGAGAATTAGATATACAACTTCCCTACTGATAATGGTAATACTGATAATAGCAATTCTAATGTTTTAACTCCTTGTATATTTTATTAAACAGTATACCATTATTTTATCGCACTTTCTTCAGGGAGCTGAGCAGACACTATTCAGGCAACTTTAAAATATATGCAAGCCTTATTACTAACTATCAACTTTTTGTTAAACAGTAACCTGTTGCTTTGCTTTTCATGGTGGAAAATGCTATATGGGAAGAGATATAGCCCATAAAGAATGAAATTTTGTATGCTCACAAGTACTAAGGCAGTTAACACATACACTCTTAACAATGCAGACATTGCCATCAGACAAATCCATATCCAAGATCCAGAGCAGCCCACAAGAAATCAAACCAGGAGCACTCAATTCTACTAGGTCTTCTCTTCTCTCCTCCTCAGAGAGAACACATCCAGATAGATGCATATACTGTGAAAGGGAAATAAATCATGGGGCTCCCAAATCACTAAACTAAAGGGAAAAGTCAAGCTAGGAACTATTTATGGCCAACCTGCCTCCCATTCTATTCAAAGTCACCCCTCTGCTCACTGAGATACATGCATATCTGATTGCCTCGTTTGAAGAGGATTTGATTTCCAATTTTATTCCACTGTGGTCTGAGAGAGTACTTGATATAATTTTGATTTTCTTAAATTTACTGAGACTTATTTTGTGGCCAATCATGCGGTCTTTCTTCTTCCTCATCCTTCTTCCTCCCAGGGCCCGGTTCTCCTCTAGGTTGGCGGAGGCCTATGACAATATTTAAAAAAATACGATTTGTTCAAGAGAGATAGGATTACCTTCAAAGCACAATAAAAGGGAATATAGAGGTTCTAGAAACTCATAAACTTGCAGAACTGGGAAAGCCAAAAGATCTAAAAGGAGCAACTAGCAAAGCCTGTCAATAGATAAAATGACTCAGGATAAAAATCACATTAATGTGTGGCCACCACTTTCACTGTTCTAGATAATATTAAAGTATCTACCATTAAACTGAGAGAGAGACAAGTGGGGGTAAGAAAACAAAGAAGTAAATTCTATCTAAAAACAAAGTTTCTAAGAGAACTAATGATATAATTATTGGCACAAATAAATGTCTAGACACAAATAAATCAGAAGTTTATTAAATTCATAGGAAACTTTCATTGGCAAAGAAAATATGAACCTGGATTTTTAAAAAATATATGCTACTAGCATTTAAAACAATGCTTGGATTTCAACTTTCTATAAGCTCTCTGAGGAAACCAGAATGGAAATGAGTGCTGCTTTACCAGTATTGTTTATGTAAGAGAGATGACAAGGAAGTCAACTTGAGAAACTTAATTTTAAGAGAAAACATTGATTCACATCCAAAGATTTGTAGCTACTAATATCTTAGGTATCTATGTATCACTTTTATAATTACTAAGTAAAATACATTTTTCAGTGAACTGGTCCTGACTGTGGAAGAAAAGAGATCTTCTAACCACCTTCAATCTATGTGTACCTTTTAGTTAATTTATAGTAGACTACATATATAGAATATTTTTTGAGGTGTTAATTTTGTTGTAGTTTAGGATAAGAAGGCAGGGTTATATCTAAGCATTGCCCAGCATATACCTTTTAAGTGGCTCTTTGACATCTTTCATTCTTGAAAAACTTGTTGGGTAATTTCTCTTTAGTCAACCCTTTTTAATTGTTTGTTTCTACTTCTTACCTTCTTCATTGTTTCTGTCTTCTGCAGCCTTTCCCCCATTTTTTAGACTCTGGATTTAGGTCTATTTTCTTATACTAAATATGGTATCGATCTATTTTTTTAAATTATACTTTAAGTTCTGGGGTATTATACTTTAAGCTCATCCTCTCCAGCATCTGTTGTCTCCTGATGTGCAGAGTGTGCAGGTTTGTTACGTAGGTATACACGTGCCATGGTGATTTGTTACATCCATCCCCCAATCATATACTTTAGGTATTTCTCCTAATGTTAGCCCTCCCCAATCCCCCCAACCCCTGCTATCCCTCCCCTAGCCCCAGAACCCCCCATCAGGCCCCAGTGTGTGATGTTCCCTTCCCTGTGTCCATGTGTTCTCATTGTTCAACACCCACTTATGAGTGAGAATATGTGGTGTTTGATTTTCTGTTTCTGTGTCAGTTATTGAAAATGATGGTTTCCAGCTTCATCTATGCCCCTGCAAAGGACATGAACTCAACCTTTTTTATGGCTCATAGTATTCCCTGTTGTATATGTGCCACATTTTCTTTATCCAGTCTATCTTTGATGGGCATTTGGGTTGGCTCCAAGTCTTTGCTATTGTGAACAGTGCCGCAATAAACATCCATGTGCGTGTATTTGGTTGAATGTTTTATACTCCTTTGGGTATATACCCAGTAATGGGATTGCTGGGTCAAACGATATTTCTAGTTCTAGATCCTTGAGGAATCGTCACACTGTCTTCCACAATGGTTGAACTAATTTACCCTCCCACCAACAGTGTAAAAGTGTTCCTATTTCTCCACATCCTCTCCAGCATCTGTTGTCTCCTGATTTTTTCAATGATCACCATTCTAATTGGCATTAGATGCTATCTCAATGTGGTTTTGATTTGCATTTCTCTAATGACCAGTGATGATGAGCCTTTGTTCATATGTTTGTTGGCTGCATAAATACCTTCTTTTGAGAAGTGTCTGTTTATATCCTTTGCCTACTTTTTGATGGAGTTTGTTTTTTCTTGTAAATTTGTTTAAGTTCTTTGTAGATTCTGGATATTAGCCTTTTGTCAGATGGGCAGCTTGCAAAAAGTTTTTCCCATTCTGTTGGTTGCCAGTTCACTTTAATGATAGTTTTTTTTTTTTTTTCCTGTGCAGAAGCTCTTAAGTTTAATTAGATCCCATTGTCTATTTTGGCTTTTGTTGCCATTGCTTTTGATATTTTAGTCATGAAGTCCTTGCCTATGCCTATGTCCTGAATGGTTTTGCCTAGGATTTCTTCTAGAGTTTTTATGGTGTTAGGTCTTATGTTTAAACCTTTAAGCCAGCTGGAGTTAATTTTTGTATAAGGTGTAAGGAAGGGATCCAGTTTCAGCTTTCTGCACATGGCTAGCCAGCTTCCCAAAAGTCCATAGTCATAGGAGGAATTTTTTGTCTTTGATTCAAAAAATTAACTGTTTTTCTTAATGATTTTATTGGTTATTTTGTGACAATTTACCAGTCTCTTCCACATACTATCTTATTTAAAGTCTCATAACAACCTTAGCAGGAAGGTATTATAATTTTCATTTCACAGATAAGAAAACCAAAGACTAGAGAAATTAACTTGCCCAAGGCCATAAGCTAGAAGTGGTTAAATTTCACCCTGAAACCAGAACTGCCTGACTCCTATGCTCAGGCTTTCCTATTATAATATCACATTGCTGTCTATTCTCTTTGTAATCACTGGAGCTTCAGCTATATCCAGCTCTAAACCACCAACATTATCTAATTTCTTCCAATGCTAAACTAAATGGAAATGGAAAATCCACTTTTTCTAATCTACTAGGATTGAAGGGGGCAGATTGTGGACTAGTTTTTCCCCTATCCAGTCAAACCAAACATAATGAAAGTTCCTCTGTAATTTTGCTCTAAAATGATTTCGATTCAGACATTCAGTTCTCTCTTCAGCATGATCATTAGACTATTAGCTTCAAAATGACAGTTTTGTGCATTTTTCATCTGTGGATCTCTAACATCTCCCAATATGCTCAGCGTGTCATAGGCATCCATATTTACTACAGCGAAGAGCTTTTTTCTCATTTTTGTTGCAACCTACAACTTCCCTTAGATTTCCCCTCCAAGCCTCAGTTACTCTGATGGTCATCTCTTAGGTGACTTGGCTCAAGTCATAGAGTATGTCTAAATCTGAGTCTCACAAATTTCTAAAAGTATTGTTCTTTGAGAAGAGACAACAGAATTACTAAGTGAGAAATAATAGAAATAAAAGCAATGAAAATAAAAATAAAAGTTATTTCTATCTTCCACTTTATCAAAAATAAATTGAGGTGATACTTAGTCCTGGCAAGGGTACAATGAAAGGAACAGGCCCCTTTTTGCTACTGAGACCATAAAGTGGGACAATCTTTGTTCAAAAGTAATTTGTCAATGTGATCAAAAGCTGAAAGAGCATTCTTACTGCTAACTTACTTTTCTAAATGAAGAAAAGTCTTTACATATGAAGATGATCATCACAGCTTTATTTTTAAGAAGCCATCAACCACCTAAATGTCCAGAAATATTAAAATATGATTACATAGACAGTAGTAATTCATATTCATAGAATACTATACATCCATCTAAATTATGCTTAGAATAATTTATCATAATATATAAAATTATATTTTTCTTAGGCAGGTCCTTTTGGAAGGAGAATCTGAGATGAAGCCTTGTATGCAAGTCTTTTTTTTTTTTTTGGGTGAGATTCCATGGTGCAGGTATGGAGAACACAAGAGAATGACAGAGAAATAGCCAACATAAGTATGTGTTTTTGTGTTGTTCGTGGCTGACTGGAGTTCAAACCCAGCAGGACCTTCAGAGGGGTCTTATAAAACAGAGGTCATAAGTATCTTTCTCAGTAACAAAATGGAGAGATCCTGCCTCTCTTTGGTCAAGAGTGGCTTCATGTGCACAACTCCAGGTTGTACATAGGGTCCCCATGAATGCCCCTGTTTGTAGAATCAGAGAAGCCTTCACGATGGAAGCAAATGTCTGCATGAGACCCTCTCCAACTGTGCCTGCCCAAAGCCCATCAAAACCTGCATGGAACTGGCCACTCTTGCAGTGCTTGGGGTTAGTGGTGAGATTAATGGGATAGTGGACTGATGTAGATTCTCCATTAATTCCAAAATGCACTCATTGTATTGTTACAATGTAGTGCGGGAAAGTTAAGAGCTAAAGTTACATGTTCAATAGTATCTCAGTTAATTCATACATTCAGTAATCTATTGAGTGCCAATTATGTTCCTGGTTCTGTGAAATCAAAGAATAGGACCAAACTCTTTTCCTCTTGGGAGCGTATATTCTAGTGAAGGAAGAGGGTTTTGGGACAGAGCTGGGTAACAGACAATCAACAAATAAAAAAGCAAAGTAATTAATGGTTATGATTAGAGCTAGGCTAGAAACGAACGGGTGTAAAACAAATTAACAATGCAGCAACACTTAGAAAAGTGACTCGTTAAAGATAAATCGGAATGTTATCAGGGGAGTTTCTGGGTAGCAGAACTCATTCCGTAATATTTCTGTATTTTCTAAATTTCCTATAGTCAGCATAAACTTTTCTTAATAATCAGAAAAATCACATTACAATTATTATTAAAAATTACTAAAATAAAAAGAAGTCATTCCTTACTACCTGGGTAGCCCCTGGAAATGATGCATCTATACCCTACTCTGTACTTGGTCTTTCTGTGTGGCTTTGAGCTTTTCACAGCCTTTCAGAAATTTCACACAGCAAAAACAAATGTATGGGTCGTGTGTGTGTGTGTGTGTGTGTGTGTGTGTGTGTGTGTGTGTATGTGAATAAAAAGGAAATCCCTGACTTAACACAGAACTTGGTAAGCCAGTGCTTCTGAAATATAACTTATCCCGTTTTCTGCTTGCTAACAAGGCCGGCGATCCGTGAAGTTGATTCTTTTTTGGGTTTTGGTGCCTAAGCATTTAAAATAATGTTTTGAGAGTAAAGTCTATTACTGTATGCAGCATAGCTAGCAATTGTTTAAATTCAGAATAAACTATGGATAGACTTACACTTTCAGTTTTCAAGGTGCCTAACAAGCACTGTGATTGGCATTGCTTTCCTGTTCCGCATTACAAGGTGTCGCCAGAACCGCAAATCTGTAAGGAACTCTGCCGCTCACCATCTGCTTGATACTCAGGGTCTCCGAATGGCCCCCAAAGGTGGTGTCTGTTTGCAGCGCTTGGACTTTTGAATTGCATTAAGTACCAATCTGAATTTTCTCTTTGGCTGACCTCTAAAGAATGACAGAGGAGACCAGTGCAGACATCAAGTGCCCAGCAAAGCAACCTTTCGGGACAATAGTTGCTCCCGTCCCGGATGCCAGTGTGACCAATTCAGCAATTGTGCCTTTCCCAGGGATAAAATGAAAATTGTGTCATTGAAGCTAGAATCATAGAGTGATGATCTGAGAATCAGTGAGAAGAAAGACACTGACCTTGGAGAGGTTTAAGAATGCCTTACGAATAGCTATCCAGAACATAATTAAAGGCATTTTAACATCATAAGCCTTGAAGAATGCAAACCATCACTGCTGCACACTGGGGAGGAAAAGATATTGCTTTTATAGCTGCAGAGCTTATGGTCAGAAGTGATATGAAATATTAGAAATGTGACAGTTTTATAATAATTTTATTCTTGCTCATTGTGATAATTTTCATTTACAGCTTTTTACCTTTGAATATCTTGAATTGCATTAAGCCTTTCTCACTCCATCATTTTCCTGTAACGTTAGAGGCTGTTGTTTTAATCTAAGGAATTAAAGTAAATGGTACAGGCACAAGCAAACGGATAATGGTGTTTATGATGCTCTTATTATTTGAAGAATTAAAAGTTCTGAGTGAATTTGTCTCCCCGTTAATAAAAGTAATAGAGCCCTAAATGAAATATGGCCTCTTCTTTCTTTTTATATTGTCACTAACTCTTCCTATATCCTATTCCCTCTCTTGTTGCTGTGCATTTTGGCTATGGAAAGGGAGGCAGGATCTTTTCTGTCAATTAATCTATTCTGCTCTGGTTTTTTTCTTACCTGTATTCTAGTCCCAAGTACCATACGTATTGTCTTTTTTGAACAACCTAAGTTAGAATTAGCACTAGAGTTCATCTAGTTTAAATATTTTCATTTCTCAGATGAGGTAAAATACAGTCACAAGGCACCATATCAGCAGAACCAGGACTAGAGTCTAAACCCAACACCACGAAAACAGTAGCTGACACCGAGCATTTGCTAGGTGACAGACAGAAGCTCTACACACTTCGAATGCACGAACACTCTTAAGCCTCAGAGTGTCTGTACGAGATAGGTCTTGCTATTCTTGTCACCCTCATTTCATAGCAGAGTAAACTGAGGCACAGAAAGTCACAAAAATGGAATAAACATAATAAACTGAGGCACAGAGAGTCTAGGGTACATACCCAAAGTAATGCACTTCCTGGGTGCCTCTAGCTGAATAAACTAGGTTGTTAGATCTGAACCTGCACATTCTGCTGCATTTAAGTGTCCGAGGATCTTCACAAGGTTTTTTCCTTCCCTTTTCCCAGAATGCTTTCTCGGAAGTATTGGCCACTCAACATTGCTTTCCTGTTCCTTATGACAAAGTGTTTCCAGAAACACAAATCTTGTAAGAGACTCTGCTGCTTACCTGATACTCAGGGTCTCCAAATGGTCCCAAAAGGTGGTGGCTATTTGCAGCACTCAGACTTGTGAATTGCATTAAGGACCAATCTGAATTTTCAGGACTATTGAAATGTGTTAAATACCAATCTGAATGTTTGCATTCACATGTATGTGCTGTGGGCTTGTTTTGACGCTGATTTGTTAACTGGTTTTCTGTCCAGGGCTGACAATGTTGTTTAGCACAGGGCTTGGTCTTCTGAGGGGTTTGTAAAAGAAACAGGGAATGTGATGCTTAGCTTTGAAAATATTAAAATGTGGTTGTAGAGTCAAAGCAGTTAAAAACAAATTAAATGTACTGAGTAATTATTATATGGAGTATAGGGTACTAAATATTCATTAACTTGTGATCCAATCAGGATCCAAAAGGCTAGTTATTAGTTTGTTTATTTAAAAGTCCTGGAATACTGAGGTCAGGGGTAGTGGCTCACACCTGTAACCCCAACAGTTTGGGAGGCTGAGGTGGTTGGATCTCTTGAGGCTAGGAGGTCACGATCAGCCTGACCAATGTGGCAAAACCTTGTCCCTATTAAAAATACAAAACTTAGGCATGGTGGTGTGTGCCTGCAGCCCTAGCTACTTAGAAGGCTGTGGCCCGAGAATCACTTGAACCTGAGAGGCAGAGGTTGCAGTGAACAGAGATTGCACTACTGCGCTCCAGCCTGCGTGACAGAGGGAGATGCTGTCTCAAAAATAAATAAATGAAAATTTAAGAAAATTAAATTAAAATGTTTTGGAATACTTTACAAGCAATCTTTATGAACCAATTTATATAAAGATAAGTTTTGTGAAAGAACTGTGACTATTTGAAATTTCGGATTTTTAATCCTCTGAGACATTCTAAATATTCTTTCTTTTTCATTTTTTAAAATGGCAAATAAGTTGCAATGTGATCATACTTTAGATATGCTATTATTTAATAAGAGACTTGATGGTCACATCTCAGGAGACCACACCCACAGAGCTGTGGTTGGTTGGCAAATTCCTTCACCTTTCTGACTATGAAAGTTTGTAAATTGAATGTTCATAAGAAAGGAAATGTCTAAACTATACATTATGGGTGACACAAAGATGACCAAAATATTCAAAGCACAGTTGCTGTGTTTAAGAAATAGAGACTTCAGTTAAGAGACAAGACATAATATCATTTCTAAGATCCTCTTCTGATTGTCCTGTGAATTCATACAAGGGTTAGATTACTTTGACAGAAGTATAATACTCAAAATCTGTCCAATGGTGAGCTTGCAAATGAGTGGCATAGATGTATGCCATGAGATCAGGCTGGAAAAAAGTGTGTGAACGTGTCAGGCAGGAGAAGGGATTTGAGCTGAACCTTTAAAGATGGATAAGCTTTAGAAAGGTGAATAGAGGTGAAGAAGGAGATGGGACATTCCCTCTCAATGTCAAAACCAATTATCAAGAAAACCATAACAGGAACAAACTTGCACTTCTCTTCCACTTTCCAATTCTTTGGACCTTGCGGCCAATAAACAGGAGCTGGTAAGAGTGTTCAGATTCTAAAGTTCTCCTTAGGCCATACTGTTGTTACAGGCATGGCTGAAGTCCTTAAAGGTGGAAATGGCACCTGCCTCCTCCCCTGTGATTTCTCTTTATATACTAAGTAGATTTATTATAGGAAGAGCCTGCCATCGTAAATAATTAGATTCCTTATTTTTCAATTTCCCCTAGACTATGGCGAGTATTTCAGGTCAGGGTCTCCTCTCCATTTACCACTCATTCATTTTCTTTTTTCTCTTTTCTCTCTTCTCTGTATCCTCCTCTCTGTCTTCCATCTCTTCCTCCCTCCCTCCCCTTATGCATTTAGCAAATGCAATTGTCTCACCATTTCGATTTACAGGAAGGGAGCCGAATGTCCAGTTTAGATCTACAGACACAAGCATACTTGTTCCAGTTCTGTCATGTAACAGAGTGAAATGGAATGAGGCTCTCATGCTGCCGTTAACTTAGTGGTTCTTTTATCCCAAGCATCTTCCTCCTCTATTTTGCACGTATCTTTCTTGGAAATCTTACGGGAAGACAGGGTTATTTGTCAGGGCAATATGTAAGCATTCTTAAGTCCTTGGTTATTCAACATTTATCCTAACATTAATATAAAATGTTCTGAAAGAGAGTACCTTCAGTTTATTTTTGCTACACCAGTAGGTTAAGAACTATTAGGTGGCTTGATTATAGAAGTTTGGGGTGGTATTAAGATAGGTATAATTTTCTTTAAACTATGTCTCTTTTACACTGGATAATTCATTTGCTAAGTGATGAAGCTGAAATTTTTCTTAAAGCCTGATATGGTTTGGCTATGTCCCCACCCAAAACTCAACTTGAATTGTATCTCCCAGAATTCCCACATGTTGTGGGAGGGATCCATGGGGAGATAATTGAATCATGGGGGGCCAGTCTCTCCCATGTTATTCTCATGATAGTGAATAAATCTCATGAGATCTGACGGGTTTATCAGTGGTTTCTGCTTTTGCTTCTTCTTCTTTTTCTCTTGCTGCCATCACACAAGAAGTGCCTTTCATCTCCCATCATGATTCTGAGGGCTCCTCAGCCATGTGAAACTGTAACACCAATTAAACCTCTTTTTCTTCCCAATCTCTAGTATGTCTCTATTAGCAATGTGTATACGGACAAATACAAAGTCTCTGCCTCTGTTAAGTCACCTGGCTGGTGTATGTGTATGTTACAAACCTTATGCCAGTCAACATGGTAATGTCACCTTCATTTATCTGATTTTTTTTTTTTTTTGAGACAGAGTTTTGCTCTGTTGCCAGGCGCCAGACTGGAGTGCAATGGTGCAATCTCGGCTCACTGCAACCTCCGCCTCCCGGGTTCAAGCAATTGTCCTGCCTCAGCCTCCCGGGTAGCTGGGACTACAGGCACATGCCACCATGCCCAGCTAATTGTTTTTTTATATTTTTTAGTAGAGACAGGGTTTCACCATGTTGGCCAGGATGGTCTCGATGTCTTGACCTCATGATCCGCCTGCCTCAGCCTCCCAAAGTGCTGGGATTACAGGCTTGAGCCACCATGCCCGGCCCTATCTGATTTTTAACTATTGCATAACTTAGTCTCTGTACTCTCAGTTTTAAAGGAGTCCTCTTTTAGGCCGAATTCATAATTACTTGCAAAGACAAAATTTTATAACAAAGTTGCAAAGCAAATGTCAAGCAAGCAGCATCTAGGCCAATGTTTCTCAAATTGTGGTTTGTGGTCTATCTACATCAAAAGTACATGGAGGTGTGTTAAAAACGTAGATTCATTTACTTTAACATGGATCGATTGAATAGACATTTAGAAAAAAATTACAAGAATCTATATTTGTCACAGGTTCCTTTTGTTATTTACTTGGCCACTCAAGTTTGATAACAAATGATACTATCGTCTGTTGAGCCTGTACTTCTAGAAGCATAGATGTAGTCAAGTATTGAGAAATCCTACACAACTGGTTAAAGAACAGACTTGACTCCATCTCTGGCTATGTGTGTGATGTGGCATCTGTCTAGTTTCACTGGACAATTCTTTCAGTAACTTTCTTTGCTACAATAGTACCTTCTATTGTACCTGTAGTCTGGCCATTTGCTTGAGGGTGGTGGCAGTTTTAGTAAAGTTTCCAAACATTAATTCAGTAAGCTCAGCAGATTTCCAAAGTAGAAAGTACAGCAATTTATGCATTACAGATAACTGGCAGAGTGCACAACTTCTGCAGCAAATATTTAAGCAAATTAGAAGAAGTTGGAGAGATTTCGATAAGTCTTGGAACAGTCCTAGTGAATTGATCTAAATTCTTGACCAATGTTTCATTTCCCATGAAGTGTTTGCTTCATTTGACAGGAAAATGCCAGATATGTTTTAGTTTTCCGTTGTGTTTTCCGTCACCATTATCAGAATCGATTTGAAGACATAGCTGAAAGCTAAGCCAACACTTTATGTAGTTTGGCCAAGATAATAAGATGTCTGCTTTCTGTAATGTTGATTCTTGAGCATATTGAAAATTGATTCACAGTGGCTTCTATCATCCAGCTTTATTTTTATTCATACTAAAATGTGGTACTTTGGAAGGTAACAAGACAATCATCAGCAATTTTCAGAAACAATGCTTTATTAAATAGTATAATGTATATCAAGTACTCAACACAGAACCTGACTCTTGGTAGAATTTAAATAGTAGTTACAACTATGTTTTCTAAAAAACAATTAACCTTATCCTACTACCTCTGTAATACAAAGTGACAATTCAACAGGAAGTCAGGAGTTAAATATGTATGTTTGGAGAAGAATTTCAGCACTAACCTGACCACATGAAAATTATAGAAAGTGAAGGAGGGTTCCTGAAAAGACTGACGCCTACCTATCAGCATCGCCAGCCTCCTTCCTATCCTCTACAGCCACCCTTCCAAAGCCTACAGAGGCTGGAATGCCAGTTCCTTGCTTGCCTGGCCTCCCTTGCTGCCAGGGCATTGACTTATGTTCCAGTCCTGACCAGTAGCACCTAAGACCAAACCAGTTGACAAGGTTGTCAAAGACTTTCCATCCTAATATAAAAGAAAGACAAACAAGGAATATGGCTTTTTCCACTTTCCCTGCTTTTTTATATTTTTGTTTGTGTGTAAGGGTGTATTAGGCTGTTCTCACATTGTAATAAAAAACTACCTGAGGGCCGGGCACAGTGGCTCATGCCTGTAATCCCAGAACTTTGGATGGCTGAGGCAGGTGGATCACCTGAGGTCAGGAGTTTGAGACCAACCTGACCAACATGGAGAAACCCCATCTCTATCTACTAAAAATACAAAATTAGCTGGGCGGGGTGGCACACGGCTGTAATCCCAGCTACTCAGGAGGCTGAGGCAGGAGAATCCCTTGAACTGGGTGGCGGAGGTTGCAGTGAGCTGAGGCCGTTCCATTGCACTCCAGCCTGGGCAACAAGAGTGAAACTCCATCTAAAAAAAAAACTACCTGAGACTGAGGAATTTCTACCTGAGACTGGGTAATTTATGAAGAAATTTAATTGGCTCATGGTTCTGCATACTATACCAAAAGCATGGCTGGGCAGGCCTCAGGAAACCTACAATCATGGTGGAAGGAGAGGCATGGCATAGTGGTAAGCAAAGTATGTCTTTCATGGTGGCAGGAGAGAGACTGAAGGGGAAACTGCCACACACTTGTAAACCATCAGATTTCATGAGAACTCATTCACTATCACGAGAACAGCATAAGGGAAATCCACCCTGTGATAGTTAATATTGAGTGTCAACTCGATTGCATTGAAAGATGCAAAATTTTGTTCCTGGGTATGTCCGTGAGGGTGTTGCCAAAAAAGATTTTTTTTTTATTTCAGTGTAAGTTCTGGGGTACACGTGCAGATTTTGCAGGATTGTTGCATGGGTATACACATGCCATGATGGTTTGCTATCTCCATCCCCCCATCACCTACATCAGGCATTTCTCCCAATGTTATCCCTCCAAAACCTCCCCACCCTCTGCGATCCCTTCCCTAGCCCCCTATCTCCCAACAGACCCCAGTTTATGATGTTCCCCTCCCTGTGCCAGTGTGTTCTCATTGTTCAACACCCGCCTATGAGTGAGAACATGCAGTGCTTGGTTTTCTGTTCTTGTGTCAGTTTGCTGAGAATGATGGTTTCCAGATTCATCAATGTCCCTACAAAGGACATGAACTCATCCTTTTTTAATGGCTGCATAGTATTCAATGGTGTATATGTGCCACATTTTCTTTGTCCAGTCTATCATCGATGAGCATTTGTGTTGGTTCCAGGTCTTTGCTATTGTAAAGAGTGCCACAATGAACATATGTGTGCATGTGTCTTTATAATAGAACAATTTATAATCCTTTGGGTATATACCCAGTAATGGGATTGCTGGGTCAAATGGAATTTCTATTTCTAGATCCCTGAGGAATCGTCACATCGTCTTCCACAATGGTTGAACTAATTTACACTCCCACCAACAGTGTAAAAGTGTTCCTATTTCTCCACATCCTCTCCAGCATCTGTTGTCTCCAGATTTTTTAATGATCGCCATTCTAACTGGTGTGAGATGGTATTTCAGTGTCATTTTCACTTGCATATCTCTAATGACCAATGATGAGCATTTTTTCATGTTTGTTGTCCTCACAAATGTCTTCTTTTGAAAAGTGTCTGTTCATATCTTTTGCCCACTTTTGAATGGGTTTTTTTTTTTTTTTTCTTGTAAATCTGTTTTAGTTTTTTGTAGATTCTGGATATTAGGCCTTTGTCAGATGGGTAGCTTGCAAAAATTTTTTCCCATTCTGTTGGTTGCCAGTTCACTCTGATCATTGTTTCTTTTGCTGTGCGGAAACTCTTAAGTTTAATTTGATCCCGTTTGTCTATTTTGGCTTTTGTTGCCATTGCTTTTGGTGTTTTAGTCATGAAGTCCTTGCTATGTCCTGAATGGTTTTGCCTAGGTTTTCTTCTAGGGTTTTTATAGTGTTAAGTCTTATATCTAAATCTTTAATACATCTGGAGTTAATTTTAGTGTAAGGTGTCAGGAAGGGGTCCAGTTTCTGCTTTCTGCAGATGGCTAGCCAGTTCTTTCAACACCATTTATTAAACAGGGAATCCTTTCCTCATTGCTTGTTTTTGTCAGGTTTGTCAAACATCAGATGGTTGTAGATGTGTGGTGTTACTTCCAAGGTCTCCATTCTATTCCATTGGTCTATATCTCTGTTTTGATACCAGTACCATGCTGTTTTGATTATTATAGCCTTGTAGTATAGTTTGAAGTCAGGTAGCTTGATGCCTATAGCTTTGTTCTTTTTGCTTAGGATTGTCTTGGCTATGTGGGCTCTCTTTTGGTTCCATATGAAGTTTAAGGTGTTTTTTTTTTCCAGTTCTGTGAAGAAGGTCAATGATATCTTAATGAGGATAGTGTTGAATCTATAAATTACTTAGGGCAGTATGGCCATTTTCATGATATTGATTCTTGCTAACCATGAGCATGGGATGTTTTTCCATCCGTTTGTGTCTTCTCTTTTTTCCTTGAACAGTGGTTTATAGTTTGCCTTGAAGAGGTCTTTCACATCCTTTGTTAGTTGTATTTCTAAGTATTTTATTCTCTTTGAAGCAATTGTGAATGGGGGATTGCTCATGATTTGGCTCTCTTATATAGTCTGGTATTGATGTATAGGAATGCTTGTGATTTCTGCACTTTGATTTTGTATCCTGAGACTTTGTTGAAGTTGCTTATCAGTTTAAGGAGATTTTGGGCTGAGATGATGGGGTCTTCTAAATACACTATCATGTTGTCTGCAAATAGAGACACTTTGATTTTCTCTTTTCCTAATTGAATACCCTTTATTTCTTTTTCTTGCCTGATTGCTCTGGCTAGAACTTCCAATACTATATTGAATAGGAATGGTGAGAGAGGGCATCCTTGTCTAGTGCCAGATTTCAAAGGGAATGCTTCCAGTTTTTGCCCATTCAGTATGATATTGGCTGTGAGTTTGCCATAAAAAGCTTTAATTATTTTGAGATACATTCCATAGATACTTAGTGTATTGAGAGTTTTTAGCATAAAGGGCTGTTGAATTTTGTTGAAGGCCTTTTCAGGATCTATTGAGAGGATCATGTGGTTTTTTGTCTTTAGTTTTGTTGATGTGATGGATTATGTTTATTGATTTGTGTATCTTGAACCAGCCTTGCATCCCCAGGATGAAGCCTACTTTGTCATGATGGATAAGCTTTTTGATGTGCTGTTGCATTCGGTTTGCCAGTATTTTGTTGAAGATTTTTGCAATAATGTTCATCATAGATATTGGTCTGAATGTTTCTTTTTTAGTTGTGTCTCTGCCAGGTTTTGGTATGAGGATGATGTTGGTCTCATAAGATGAGAGGGAGGATTCCCTCTTTTTATATTGTTTGGAGTCATTTCAGAAGAAATGGTACTAGCTCCTCTTTGTACCTCTGGTAGAATTCAGCTGAGAACTCATCTGGACCTGGACTTCTTTTGGTTGGTCACTATTAATTGCTGCCTCAGCTTCAGCCCTTGTTATTGGCTATTCAGGGTTTCAACTTCTTCCTGGTTTAGTATTACAAGGATGTAAGTGTCCAGGAGTTTATCCATTTCTTCCACGTTTACTGGTTTATGTGCATAGAATTGTTTTTAGTAACTCTGATGGTAGTTTGTAAGTCTGTGGAATGGATGGTGATATCCTCTTTATCATTTTTTCTTTCATATATTTGATTCTTCTCTCTCTTTTTTTTTTGTTGTTAGTCTGGCTAGCTTTCTATTTTGTTGATTTTTTTCAAAAAAAAAAAAACCAGCTCCTGGATTTGTTGATTTTTTGAAGGGTTTTCTTGTGTGTGTGTCTCTATCTCCTTCAGTTCTGCTCTGATCTTAGTTATTTCTTGTCTTCTGCTAGCTTTTGAGTTGTTTTTATCTTGCTCCTCTAGCTCTTTCAATTTTTACGATAGGGTGTCAATTTTAGATCTTTCCTCACTTCTCACGTGGGCATTTATTGCTATAAGTTTCCTTCTAGGCACAGCTTTAAATGTGTCCCAGATATTCTGGTATGTTGTATTTTCGTTCTCATAGGTTTTGAAGAACTTCTTTATTTCTGCCTTTATTTCATTGTTTATTCAGTTGTCATTCAGGAGCCAGTTGTTCAGTTTCCATGTAGCTGTGCAGTTTTGGCTGAGTTTCTTAATCCTGAGTTCTAATTTGATTGCACTGTGGTCTGAGAGACTGTTATGATTTCCATTCTTTTGCATTTGCTGAGGAGTGATTTACTTCCAATTACGTGGTCAATTTTAGAGTAAGTGCAATGTGCTGCTGAGAAGAATGTATATATTTGGATTTGGGGTGGAGAGCTCTGTAGATGTCTATTAGGTCCACATGGTCCAGATCTGTGTTCAAGTCCTAGATATCCTTGTTGATTTTCTGTCTTGCTGATCTGTCTAATATTGACAGTGGGATATTAAAGTCTCCCACTATTATTGTGTGGCAGTCTATGTCTCTTTGTAAATCATTAAGAACTTGCTTTATGTATCTGGGTGCTCTTTTATTGGATGCATATATGTTTAGAATAATTTGCTCTTCTTGTTGCATTGGTCCTTTTACCATTATGTAGTACCCTTCTTTGTTTCTTTTGCTCTTTGTTAGTTTAAAGTCTATTTTATCAGAGACTAGGATTGGAACCCCTCCTTCTTTTTGCTCTCTATTTGCTTGGTAAATCTTCTTCCATCCCTTTATTTTGAGTCCATGTGTGTCCTTGCATGTGAGATGGGTCTCCTGAATACAGCACACAGATAGGTTTTGACTTGTTATCTAATTTACCAGTCTGTGTCTCATGATTGGGGCATTTAGCTCATTTACATTTAATGTTAATAATGTTATGTGTGAATTTGATCCTGCCATTTTGTTACTGGCTGCTTATTTTGCTCGTTAGTTGACTCAGTTTCTTTATTGTGTCATTAGTCTTTATCATTTGGTACATTTTTGCAGGGGCTGGTGTTGGTTGTTCCTTTTCATGTTTAGTGTTTCCTTTTGAAGCTCATGTAAGGCAGATCTGGTGGTGGCAAAATCTCTCAGCAATTGCTTGTCCATAAAGAATTTTTATTTCTCCTTCACCTATGAAGCTTAGTTTGGCTGGATATGAAATTCTGTGTTGAAGGATCTTTTCTTTAAGGATGTTGAATATTGGCCTCATTTTATTTCATTGAGTTGATCTTCAATCTCTGATATCCTTTCTTCTGCTTGATGGATTAAGCATTGAAACGTGTGCATGCTTCATGAAGTTCTCGTGCTGTGTTTTTCAGCTCTATCAAGTCATTATGTTCTTCTCTAAGCTGGTTGTTCTAGTTAGCATTTTGTCTAACCTTTTTTCAAGGTTTTTAGTGTCTTTGCATTGGGTTAGAACATGTTTCTTTAGCTCAGAGAAGTTTGTTATTACTCACCTTCTGAAGTCTGCTTCTGTCAGTTCATCAAACTCATTCTCCATCCTGTTTTGTTCCCTTGCCGGTGAGCAGTTGTGATCCCTTGGAGGAGGAGAGGCATTCTGGCTTTTGATGGTTTCATCCTTTTTGCACTGGTTTCTTCCCATCTTCATAGGATTTATCTACTGTTGATCTTTGAAGTTGGCAATTTTGGATAGGGTCTCTGAGTGGACATCGTTTCTGTTGATGTTGAGGTGATTTGTTTTTTGTTTTTTGGTTTTCCTTCTAACAGTCAGGTTCCTCTGCTGTAGGACTGCTGGAGGTCCACTCTAGACTTTGCTTGCCTGGGAATCACCTGTGGGGGTTGCAGAACAGCAAATATTGCTGCCTGATCTTTCCTCTGGTAGCTTCATCCCAGTGACAGTTAGAGCTCTCTTGTATGAGGTGTCTTTTTGGTTATTCAGGGGTCAGGGAGCTGCTTCAGGGGGCAGTCTGTCCCTTGTCTGCCTGCAGAGGCACTGCTGGGCTGTCATGGACTCAGTCCAGCTGCTGTGTAAGCTTCCTCTGACTTTTGTTTACACAGGTAAGATCAGCTATGGCTGACGTCCTTCCCCTCACTGAGTTTGATTGTCCCTGGTCCAGCTTGAACTGATGAGCTGGCTGTGAAACTCTCAAGCAAGAGGGCTTCAGCTTGCTGGTCTTTGTGGGGTGGGACCCACTTAGCCACATCAACTATCTCTCTGCTTTCAGCTCCCTCTCTTTCTGGGGAGCAGATAGCTCCATCCCACAGGCACTCTGGGTGCTAGTCAAAATGTTCGCCTTGATCTGTGCCAACAACCCATGGTGCCTGCCAGAGCTGCCACTCAAATTTGTGCTGGTAATTCATGGAGCTTTTCAGCCTGGTGGGGATCTCCTGGTATCAGTTGAAAATGCAGAGATCACTCGCTTTCGGCGTCTCTCTCACTGAGAGCTACACTCCGGAGCTGTTCCTATTCAGCCGTTTTTGCTGGTTTTCTTTTCAACTGTACCTAAATGTGGGGTTTCACGTGGCAATTTTCCAGCCTCCGGATGTTCCCACCTCCTCCCTAGGGATCTCCCAGTACCTGTAGGTCACAGGATAACGGGGGCTGTGGTAGAGTCACCTAGGAGCTTCTGCAGCAGAGGAGACAGAACAAAGGAGACAGCAAATGAACTCAGAGCCCTGTTGCCAAGGGACAAAACCCCTCCAGATTGCCAGAGATTAACATTTGAATCAGTGGACTGGGAGAGGCAGACCTACCCTCAATCTGGGTGGCACCTTCTAATCAGCTGCCAGCACAGCTAGAATAAAGCAGGCAGAAGAACATGGAAGAGCGAACTTGCTGTGTCTTCCATTCTTCATCTTTCTCCAGTGCTGGATGCTTTCTGCCCTGGAACATCAGACTTTAAGTTCTTTAACTTTTGGACTCTTGGACTTACATCAGTGGTTTACAAGAGGCTCTCAGGCCTTTGGCCATAGACTGAAGTCTGCACTGTTGACTTCTTGACTTTTGAGGTTTTGGGACTCGGACTGATCCACCACTGATTTCTTGCTCCTCAACTTGCAGATGACCTACCGTGGGGCTTCACCTTGTGATTGTGTGAGTCAATTCTTCTTAATAAATTCCCCTTCAGCCAGGCACAGTGGCTCATGCCTTTAATCCCAGCACTTTGGGAGGCTGAGGTGGTTGGACCACCTGAGGTGGGGAGTTCGAGACCAGCCTGGCCAACATGGTGAAACCCCATCTCTACTAAAAATATAAAAAATTAGCTGGATGTGGTGGTAAGCACCTAAAATCCCAGATACTGGGGAGGCTGAGGCAGGAGAATTGCTTAAACCTGGGAGGTGGAGGTGGCAGTGAGCCGAGAACACACCATTACACTCCAGCCTGGGCAACAAGAATGAAACTCTGTCTCAAAAAATAAAAAAATAAACTCCCTTTCATATATACATATATCCTATTAGTTCCGTCCCTCCAGAGAACCCTGACTAATGCATGCCCCCATGATCTAATCACCTCCCACCAGGTCCTTCCCCCAGTATTGAGGATTACAACTCAACATGCCATTGGTGTGGGGACACAAAGCAAAATCATGTCAGAGGATGTGATGCTTGGAGTTATGGCAACAATCATTAGACCCAAGAGCATCACAGAGAAGCTGACATAGAGCCTTGGTATTACTGAGCTGTTGAATGAAATCTGCATACACTCAGCCTTTCTTTTCATGTGAGACAAGCAAACTTTTATCTCAAACTCTCTTCGTTTTTTTGTTAAAGTTTTAAAACCAAAAACATTCTATTGGATATATCTTTCTAAAAATTACACTTTTATTTTTTTAGAGTATAAGTTCCATGAGGGCAGAGATCAAGTCTAGGTCACCTCAAATTACAGTGACTTCAACATGATGGAATTTTTTTTTCTTTCTTACACACAGTCTGGGCTACTGTGATGGCTCTGTGATCTTGTCATGTGAACAGATTTCTCTTATCACGTTGCTCTGCCATCCATGGGGTGCTGTCCTCATCCATAAAGTCCAAGATGGCTCCCCCCAGTGTCTACATCCCAGCCAGCAGAAAAGAGGTGGGGGAAGCAGAGAAGGCAACTTCCTTTTAAAGGCACCACTCAGAAGTTCCACACATTACTTGGCTTAATATCTTATTGGTCACAGCTTAGTCACCCGGCTATAAGGACAAGGATAGCTGGGAAATAAAGTATTTACTTTGCAGCTGTATGCCCAGATAACGGTTCCACTATTGTTCTTGAAATAAAAAGCAGATACTGGGGAGCAAATAAGTTTGTGCCATAGCATCATTAATAAGTATAAATAATACATATAAACAGACTTGAAAGGATTTTAAAAATTTAGTATTTGTTTTATGCAGGCGTTTCATTAAGTTCTTTTACAAAATTATCTCAGTCACTCATCACAATAACCTTATGACATAGAGAACATTATAATTCCCACTTCGCAGATGTGGACAATAAAGCCTGAAGAGTTCAAGCAAATTGACCAGGCGTGGTGGCTCACGCCTGTAATCCCAGCAATTGGGAGATGGAGGCGGGTGGATTACCTGAGGTCAGGAATTCAAGACCATCCAAGCCAACATGGTGAAACTCCATCTCTACTAAAAATTAAAGAAAAAAAAATTAGCTGGATGTGGTGGCAGGCACCAGTAACCCAGCTACTCAGGATGCTGAGGCAGGAGAATCGCTTGAAGCCTGGAGGCAGAGGTTGCAGTGAGTCGAAGTCACATACCATTGCATTCAAGCCTGGGCAACAGGACCAAAACCCTGTCTCAAAATAAATAAATAAAAAGGGTTGAATCAAGTTGTCCAAGGTCATACATTGAGTCATTAGTGGAACTTGTATTTAAGTCAAAGTCTATGCTCTTAATGCTTTACCTTTAAGATCTGGTTCACTACCACCTGCCCCCAGCACCCCAACTGCCTCACCCTGATTTTGTGGTCTGTGTTATGTTTAATCTTATTTCAAATTTTGCTTGCAAATTCCAAGGACTTGCAGGTTTTTTTTTTTTTTTAAACTACTTAACCTCTCGTTTCAGTTTTCTGCTTCCCTCAAGTTTTATTCTCTACCTTGTATCTTTATAGCACTAGCTCCAACATGGTACACACATTTATCTCTCCACCCTGTGTCAGTTATTAAGTAATTTTCTCTCCACTCTAAACTGACCCTTCTCTATTCCTTTCTGTGATGCTGGGGCTGCACCTGGACTCAGCCACCACCTTCGGCTTTGCCTGCTGCTCCCTAAGTCCTGCCAAGAGGAGGTGCTAGAGAGAGATTGGAGCTATGCAGGACGGGAGAAGATATTCGCTTCTTCCTATTTCTTTCCTCTTTGCTTATTCAACTTCCAGTTCATGTCAGTATCACTCAGGAGATGCTTCTTCATCCCAGCAGCTGAAGGCATGTTGAAGTTTTTCCAACATGCCTTCAGTTGCAAGAACACCCTCCTTATGTACCCTCAGCCAAGTAGCACCCCCTCCTACAAAGTCTGAGTTTCAGCTTCCCTGTATCTTTCACTGTTCTGTTTTAATGATGTCAACTTTCCCCCTTAGTTTGCCTAGTCCTAGAGGTGGTAGCCCCTTGGTGCAATTGACACTTCCATGATACTTTCCAGTTATTAAGTTACACTATACCTCTTCCCACTCTCAACTCCTTTAGAAGGCAGAAGTGGCTGTGGTCAGTTTTACATTTTTTTAAAAAACTCAATTATACATTGGCTTGCTTTTGTTTTCCTGAATACTTCTGTGTCTTCATTGCCAGAGAAATCAAGAAACTGCAGAGGTTATGCTTGCGTGAGGGCATGATCCCATTATTCATCTCTATCCGCTTCACACAGAGGTGGGCACAGTCTGGAGGGCACACTGGAAACTGTGCAAGCACTTGCTTGTTCATCATTGCCCAGTTGCGTTGGTTCTCAGTTGATGGAGTCGATTGAATCATGCTAGAGTCTGGTGAGCTCAGAAGCATTGCAGATCTGCAAACACCTTTACTCTCAAATCTCTGTCTGAGGAAGAAAAAGGGAACTCATGACCCTGCCCGCTCAACGCAAGGGAAGACCGAGACAGAGCAAGGAAGTTGACTAAGCTTTCAAATTAGACTGCTGCAGGGACAAGAAACAGTCAGGTTCTTGGACTGCTTTCTCCTGAACCCCCTGGACATGGGAGGACAAAATTGACCTTTAAGGGCTGGATTCCTTTTTCTCTCTGATGTCTCTCATTGGCAAGTACAACCTTTCCACAGGCCTGGAATTCCCTTCAGAGAAGGAAAATAAAAATGAGATCAAAGGTTCATATAATTTCACTTCTCACGTGGAGAGAAAGCCTCTGCTAGCAGCCTGATTTTCAGGAGTTATCCAAATCACCCCGCTTCTATTGTCCACAATGAGTTAGAAGCAAGGAAGACGACTTGGTGTTTCTTCCTGCAGTCACTAATCATACCAGAGGTGGCTTAGGCAGCCAAGGTAAAAAACTACTTGGAGGCCGGGCTAGGTGGCTCATGCCTATAATTCCAGCACGTTGGGAGGCCGAGGTGGGTGGATCACTAGGTCAGGAGATGGAGACCATCCTGGCTAACATGGTGAAACCTGGTTTCTACTAAAAATACAAAAAAATTGACTAGACGTGGTGACACACACCTGTAGTCCCAGCTACTCGGGAGGCCGAGGCAGGAGAATCACTTGAACCTGGAAGGCGGAGGTTGCAGTGAGTCAAGATCATACCACTGTATGCCAGCCTGGGTGACAGAGAGAGACTCCATCTCAACAACAACAACAACAAAACTTGGAGGCACTGACAGGTGAGATCACCAGAGGATGGGGTGGCACACTGACGTCCTTCAGGCCTGCAGAAAACCGGAGCCCTGCATTCACCTGGTTTAGAGGACTCGTTTGGTTGCTGCCGGACACACAGCCATGCCTGAGCCTTTCACCAGGTGATGTTTCCTTGGTAGTGTCTGGCACTGTGGCTACTGTGGCTCAGTAATTGACTGATTGCATCTCCATGCCTAGTATTTAAGTCAGGCTATTTTTATTTTATTTTATGTTGTGACAATGGCAAATCCTGCCACAGGAGGGGCAAGCTGATATGATAAGTTGCTTTGAAGATTGAGTGATATTTAATATTTTGAGTGACTGCATCTTGTCAAAGCAATTGAGCTCTTCAAGGACAGGCTATCCATGTTTAAAATGGTATGTCTGGGGCCGCCACAGCATAATCGACTGTGAAATAAGCCCCTTGGAAAGGACAATTACTCCTGGATCCTCAAATGCAAGTCAAGTCTCCCGTGGCAGTGAGAGGGTGGGTCCTGTTCGGTTTTAGTCAGGAGTGAAAACGACTGTTGCTTTTACTGCACAGCGTCAGCTAGTGTGACCTCACCACGGCATTACAGAGATGCAAGCACAGCCTAGGTGATCACCCAGCAATAGATCATAGTAAGAGTGGCTGTTACGAACAATGCACACATCCATCAATTCATCAACCCATCCTGGCATTCATTCATTATCCAAATAAACAGTTATTGAGAACTTATCATGTGCCAGGTAAACACATAGGTATAAGGAACAAGAAGACACAAGGTATGCTCCTTAAACATACCCTTGAGTAGAAAATGTGAAAGAGAGAGTAGAGAGAGAGAGAGAAGTAACATCTGTTAGAACTATACCATAGGCCAGAAATTATATCTCTTTTTTAAATTATCATTACTTTTTTAGAGACAGGGTTTTGCTATGTTGCACAGGCTGGTTCGGAACTCCTGAGCTCAAGCCATCCAACTGCCTTAGCCTTCCAAAGTGCTGGGATTACAGGTGTGAGCTACTGTGCCTCGACCCAGAAATTATATATCTTATGAGGTTCTTCAACCACTTTATCAAGGGTCTATTTCACAGACAATAAAACTGAGATTTAGAGTTGTTAAATAACTAGCTCAAGGTCACACAGCTCATAAGGAACATTATCTGGATTTGGCTCAGTTTGAATACATATGTCCTTGCTGCCTTAATGGTACATTAGAGAGAAGCTTAGTTAGTAGCCATAAAGTGATTGAGACTTTGTTTCCTCACAGTCATAAATCTTGACAGCCTTACTAATGGCCTAATGTGGCCATTTAAATTAATTAATTAATTTAGTTTTTGAGATGGAGTCTCACTCTGTCACCCAGGCTGGAGTGCAGTGATGCGATCTTGGTTCACTGCAACCTCCGCCTCCCAGGTTCAAGAGATTCTCCTGCCTCAGCCTCCTGAGTAGCTGGGATTACAGGCGCACGCCACTACACCTGACTAATTTTTGTATTTTTTAGTACAGACAGGATTTCATCGTGTTGGTCAGGCTGGTTTCAATCTCCTGACCTCGTGATCTGCCTGCCTCGGCATCCCAAAGTGCTGGGATTACAGACATGATATTTCTTTCTTTTAAAGGAGATTTTTTCCCCCCTAAACTAATAAGAGATTCTGAAAGCTGCGTGGGTGGTTTTAGTGTAATGTACATACTGAAGTCACATCAAATTAGATGCACAATTGCAATGACAGTTTGCCAATACCCAAACCTAAGGCATCATATTGAACTAACCCCACAGAAATATAAACCATTGCTTGACCTAAAACTGCAGCTAATGTTTAAAATGCCAAATTAATTCAAGAAATCCCGTGGATGGCTCCAAGATTCAGCAAGACACAGTGTAAGATGACAACTGTGGGTAGCCCTTCTGAACCGAGAGATGCTTTTTCCTTATCAGTATTTCATTGTTCCCTACTGATAAATGCCCTTATCAGTCATAAAGCAGTTTTCCTAAAATGCACACACACACACACACACACACACTCTCTCTCTCTCTCTCTCTCTCTCTCTCTCTCTCTCTCTCTCTCCAAAGCAGGAAAAAAAATTAAAACATTTCTGGTAACTAATAAAATATCTATTTTATTAGTATTTATTAGTATTAATATTTATTGACAATATAAACTTTTTCATTTGTTTACATTGGTTTCTCTGTTTTCAGACTCTGGTTAATTCCTTGTGCATATGGCAGTCAGCTGAAAATGCCCAAACATCACATTTATCATCCTCACTTTCACACTATAATATAGTTTTTGTGGACATTTTGGTTTGAATAATTTAAATCTCCACCTCCTTTCTAGTTGGAGACATTAAAAAGGTGAAAACTACCTTAAACTGTGTTTCCCAGAATTCTTTCTGAATTGAGCTCTGGATTTGAATTGGCTTCCACCAATGAGTGGTTTTGTGTAATATCTGGAAGGTGCCAATGAAGTGGAGGGCATCTTTCTGTCCTTCTTCCTGGGCCAAGGGCATGGATAGGTAGGTGTTTCTGCAGCTTCATCCATTGTCTGCTGTCAGCTTCCTGGGCATCTGGAGGCTATTATTATGGGACATCAGACATGAGTGGCTTCTTGATCCTGGCACAGCCCCATTGCTCTCTGATGCAGTAGCTCTCCTGGTGGCTCAGTTCTATGCTGATCCAGCTGTTCCTGGAGGATCAGCCTGGAACCATCTCTTCAGCAGCTGCTGAAATTCTCTAAGCTCCCAATTACCTATTTTAAATATCTTCCTGAGTGAAATACCTGGTGTTATTTCTCTTTCTAGATTAAACACTGACTGGCACTAAGTTTCGGAAAGGAGGATTGAGATCATTCTGTTGGGGCTACCATACGGCTCCAGGTAACTTTTTGAACTTACCATCAAAATTGCCATTTTCTACTTTTTTTCTGAATGACTCCCTACTTTCATGCATTCATTTTCTCTGCTTAGTATGCCCTTCTATTCTTCTGTCAAGCCTCAGTTCAAATGTCACTCACCTAGAGTTTTTTTCCTCATGGATTTAAGGAAAAGTGAGCTATTTGTATCTTAGATACATGTATTTTGGGGGCTATGATTATACAGTGGTCCACAGATACGGACATGAAAAACAGGCCTTGATTTTGGGGGGCTTTCAGCCAAGTGTGGGTGCTAAATGAGTAAATATATAAACTCAGAGACACATAACTACATTAACATATTTCTATATCTCTAAGATTGCAGCATTGTGTTGGTGCTAATACATGTCTGCTAATGTGGTTTTATGTGACATACGTGAGGGAAATAGTATATAGTGAAATTCACATAGCAGAACTTGATGCCAGGAAAGAAGCACTGTGAGTTCCACTTTATGGAATCAAAGTCCACATTTCATTTCACCAGCTCTAGGATATTGATTTGCCTTCTGCTTTGATCCTGGAAGCCACTATGATTTCTTGTGGAAAGAGAATATTCTGATTATTTCCTTTCTACATAAAATTCAACATTCTTTGAATTAATTTCTTTCAGATGACATCCCACAAAGCTCCATTTGAGTATTATTTTTTTAAATGTACCTGATTAATCCCAGGATTAGAGTCCCTCCCTTAGCTAAGGAAGAAAACTGTTAAGAAATTGGAATTATTACTTGCTATCTCTTTTTGTAAAATTAAGTATATATTAATGAAAGGTTCAAATTGAAGTTGTATTAAAACCAACGAAAAGGAAACCAACAAAAGAAGATATTTTTAATTCTTCAACTTGTCTGCCTGGGAACGTGGCTACCTGCCGGGCTGAGCCACTGTCAAACACACATACGATTCAGAGTGACTTACCACCTAATTTCTTTAGGGCTTCCGCCTGTGTTCAATTAAGAACCCGCAGAACATGAAACCTACTTTCTTTGAATCATTTCCTTTGTTTCTTGTTGGGCAACCTACTCTTTGCTGGGCAAATGAAATGCCCAGGCAGTATCCATTGTGTGTGCCAACAGCACTACCTCTGCCTCCACTGCTCCTAGTTATACCAGTTTAATTTCCAGTTGTACCAGTTTAATGCTGTCTTTCCCAATACCAATGACGACTTGTTCTCTGATCTCTCCTTTCCATATTTCTTCCACCTTGTACCTCCCATCCTGGGGCCACCAGATGGCTCCAGCTTAATTTTAGGTTTTAACATAATGCTTAGCCCATCTCATCCCATCTCCTTATGAGTCTATCCTTTGGATTCTTGATTTTGCCCTCTTGCCAAGACACCTCCTGAAACTTAAAACTGGTTATTGCTCTTCTCTTTAGCAAGCCACCAGGGCAGTCCACATCTGAATATCTGAATATTCCTGCCCAAAGAGAAATGTTAAAGTCCTAACTTTGTTTTGTTTGTTTGTTTTTTGAGACAAGGTCTCACTCTGCCACCCTGGCTGGAGTGTAGTGGCACAATCTTGGCTCACTGCAACCTCTTCCTCTCAGGCTCAGGTTATCCTCTCACTCCAGCTTTCCATGTAGCTAGGACTACAGGTGCATGCCACCATCCCTGGCTAAATTTTGTATTTTTTGTAGAGACGAGTTGTGCCATGTTGCCCAGGGTGACCTTGAACACCTGGACTCAAGTGATCCACCTGCCTCAGCCTCCCAAAATGCTGGAATTATAGGCATGAGCCACTGTGCCTGGCCAACATCCTAACTTTGGTATTTGGTACCCTTATTTAGAAATAGGCTCTTTGCAGATGTAATCAAGTGAAGATGAGATCATCCTCAATTAGGGTGAAACCTAATCCAATATAACTGATGTCCCTGTAAGAAGAGAAACCAGAGAAATAGAAAGAGGAATGTCAGGTGAAGCTACAGAGACACACAGACACGCAGGAAGGTGGCCTTGGGAAGATGGAGCCAATGCTGGCATCATGCTACTAAAAGCCAGGGAATACCTGGAACTAATGGAAACTCCAAGAAGCAAGGAAGGATTCTTCCCTAGAGGCTTTGGAAGAAGCTTGGTTCTGTTCACATCTCAATATTGGGATTATAGCTTCCAGAACTGTGAGAGAACTGTGAAATTTGTTACCATGTCTATAGGAAACTGATATAGAAACTCAAACAGGATGAATCCCAGTTGGCCCTTATGGTTGGGCTGGGGACATCAAGAACAGCAGAAGTATCTGTTCCAGCTCTCTGTTTAGAAATACTTTCCTGTATTCCAATATAATGTTGAAGTTCACAGAAGAGTTTTCATGTGTATTATCTGCACGATTCTATGAGTCTGGTAAGAACCCCTGTATTTTACAGATGAGGCAGCTGAGGCTGTTTGTTGAGTGACCTGATCAGAGTGACACAGCTGGTGGATGGCAGAGCCCAGCTCTTTCTTGGTACTTTTGACTAAAAGTTCAGGGAAGTTTCCACCACTCCACTCTGCCAGCCTGGCAGACTGAAAAGAAGTCCTTGGAAGAGATTTCGTTGCATCCCTGTGTGTTGATGTACAGGTGAACTCTGGGTTTGAAACAAGAATTTAATCAGATCAGTGAAAGTAAACATGCGCCGAGCTGACTTTCATAGCAAAACTGGTGTATGGCTTGAATGATGCCCACCTCTCTCTATCTCCACTGCCACCGCCCTAGTCAAAGTCACCATCATCTTTAACTGAAGCCTCTGTGCCAGCTCCTGTGGGTGCTTCTGCTCTTTCCCTAGCCAGTCAGTTTGCAAAGCAGCCTGACTGAGCATTTAAACATGTAAATCCCATGACAACAGTTCCTTTCAGAACCTACAATTGCACACAAAAGAATATGTACCTTGAACCACAAAGTCCTGCAAGCCCTCTGACTTCATCTCATGTCGCATTTACCCTTTGTCCACTATGTTACAACCTCCCTGGTTTTCTTTATTTTTCCCTTGAATATGGCAAGACCATGTCCATTACTGGGCCTTTGTACTAGTTTTCCCTGTGCTTAAGCATTCAGGTGGCAGCTCAGAAATATCCTCCTTAGAAAGGCCTTCCCTGAATAACCTATCTAAAGTAGTAGCATCACCCCAGCCTGTCTCTACCCAATCTACTTGGTTTTATTTTCATCATAGAAATTGTTACTATTTCAAAGTATCTGTTTACAATTTGTGTTTTGGTTTGTTTATTGTCTGTCTCCTTTATAAGCCTCTAAGATTGTGAGGGGAAAAACCTTGTCCATGTTTTTCTTTGTGGTATTTCCAGCATATAACTCAGTATTTACTAGATAGTAAATGCTCAGTAAAGGTTGGTTGGATAAACACCAACTTTATAAGTGATAATAGCCAAATTTTCCAGAGCTGACTACGCATTAGGTACTGATCTGATCCCTACATAAAGAATCTTATTTGCAGCAACCTATGAATAGAAATGATTCTTCATCCACATGTCAGAGATGAGACACTAAATCTGAAAGAGATTGAAGGACATGTTCAAGGTTACATAACTGGTAAGTATCAGAGGTAGGACTCGAACCCGGGTATGTGAGTGACAAGCTTGCTCTCTTGCTTCAATGCTCTCAGCTCATAAATTGTGCACAAACTCTAGTGGCTTCTTTCACAGCAAGCAATGACCATTTTAGAAGGCAAATGTCAGATAACGAAGCAATGCTCTTTTCCTATGTGTGGGGGATGACTGGCTAAATTCTCCGATCCAGAGCCATAGCTCAGTACACAGAGTCAGGAAAATGGCCCTACTCTTGGCAGTCTCATTGGTTTTAGGGGTGCATCATTTAGTTTGGTGTTTTATGGGTCTGGGGGACATAATCCAGACAAATCAATGGATCCCCTGATAATACAGGCTCCTTAGAAACAAAGGGGTCATGGCAGAGCATTGTTTAATGCTTCCCCTCCTTCTCATATGCCTCCTATTAATTTCCACTTTTGCGTTAGCAGAGCTGGCTGGGACGCAGGCTCCATTTAGCTAAACGATGAAACACAAACGTTTATTGAGACTGTGCTTCGAATCAACAGGGTTTTCCTCAGATTGAGTTGCCGCCAATTATCCTCCATGCAATTATGGCGATCCCAGAAGCAAGCAGATGGGGAAGAGTTTTGTTTTCAAATGGAGGAGAAACCAATATGTAGGAAGAAAAGGCAGCTTGTTCATTTGAACAGGCTCCAGGTGGCTGGTCGCCAAAAGGCAAAGAGCTGGGGAGCCAGGTCTGGCCCTGCATCAGTCCGACTGCCCACAGACCAGAAAAACCACGGAGACAACGGGGCTCTGCCTCCACTCCTCTCTTCTGCCATCGTCCAGGTTGGCGCGCCAGAGTGGAGGCCACGGGAGAGACAGACCACAGAGGCCCTCGCAGCTCAAGCTCTCGACCTTGATGTCAATGGAACATTGAGTCCTGCTATTTTCCTGTTGTTCAACAGTGACACGTCTGTGTATTTTATTAGGGAAGAAAATTCAAGAAAAAGTGTGCAAAAGCCCAAACCATATGGCGAATCTCCTTGGACAGACTTGATTATTTGGCGTTTCACAAAACCTGAAAGCTATTTCCCTTTTCTTAAGGATTAGGTTGTCCCAGACTTCTTGTTGGACCCTGACTCTTGAGGTTACCATTCTCAAGAGAACAGAGGATGCTGTTGAATGATTACCGTAACTATTTCTGTCTAGGTTTGTATTTATAATTACACAGTGCACCTAAGACTCCGTAAAAAAATAGTCACCAATGCCAGTTCTAGGGGCATCCATGCTTACAGGGGATTTGTTCCCCTTTTGACAAGAAGGGAACATTATCAGATTGAAATAAATCCAAGGCACATGGAGTGTGGAAATGATATTTACATTTACTCGGTGAATTAATTGAGGTAAGAAAGGTATAATTAAACGAGGAAAATTGTCATGCAAAAATCAGCCTAACTCATAAGCTCATTGAAGGTGTTTGAATTTTAGTTCATCACTCACATAGCAAATAATGATCTGCACTCTTGTTTCAGAAAGAGTAGCCATTTCCCCGAGCTAAACAGGTGGGAATATGTTTAGATGACCTCAGTTTCAGTCTCTGTCCAGTCACATATATCCACATCCTCTTGGTTCGATCACTCATACTCTCTGAGAGTTGATGTCTTTTTCCAGATTAAGGGAGCACACTCAAGTTCTGTGATAAATTTCACTAACAGATCCTGACCCGTGCATGTGTGGTCAGAGGGAAAAAAATAGCCTGATAAATTTGGGCTTCTTAAGGGACTGATTCACTCTGTACGTATCTAAATGAGATTGCTAGAGAGCATGTTGATGATTTCATAATGATTTCATTTTACAACTATTGCACGCCTCTTACCTGAGTGAGTATTGTGGGAATAAACTGGGAAATGCAAAACAGACTTTGGTCATTTAACAGCATATAGGAGATAGATGGTGTCTATTTTGATGGTAAAGGAAAAAACCCCAGGAAACCTCTTAGAGACAGGAAACAATTTTGGAAGTGCTGCAAAAGACAATGCTATTGTTCTTGGTTTAATAGGTGATCTGCCCCATGAAATAAAGCTGCAGGGCCATGTTTGTCTTGGTTAATAATGTCAGTGGAATGAGGATGTTTAGCTGTAATAACAGTAATAACTGTGTCACTGTAACTGCTGGGGCAGAATTTCCATCTGCAGCCTCATAATATATGACCTTTGTTATGCCTCTACCTGTTGATTTTTTCAAGGGGAAATTGGCTTGTCTGTTCTGTTCAGGGGATAGAGGCTCAAACAGTCCATTTTTCCCTGGATAAATCAAGGTCTTGTGGGTGGTAATTTAATCTCCCAAGTATCCTTTTGGACTTGATTAAAATCGCGGTGAAAGAAAGTTGGGCATTAACAAATACATTGTTCGTTTGATACTGAATTAGGTAGGTTTAAAGTAGGACATTTTATTTACTTCTTATCTTTCCCTTCATTACCATACTTTTATTTTTTCCCCATAAAACAAATACTGACATCTGCATTTTCTTCCTATGACACTTTCCCTGACCTCCCCTGATTGAGTTAGCCATCCTGGACTCCTGGAATGTGTTTTTCTTATTACACTCTTCATACTGTTCTTGCAGTACATTTGTTAACACATCTTGTCTCCACCAGTGGTCTGTGAAGTCACTGAAGTTAGAGGCAAGGCTATGCGTATCTCTACTCTTTAAAACCTAATATGGATCTTGGTTGATGTTCAATGCTTTCTAGTTGTACAATGAAATATTCTACTTGATACATTTTTAATTCAAAATGTTTTCACATAATATATGCTCATTTTTCTCTCCCAATCATTTAATGCAGTGGTCAGGAGAGGTGATCTACCAGAATAAGAAACAGATAAAGTGAGGAGGTCAATTTCAGGTTGGTCAAATTGCTCAGGATTGACTAATTGACTAATTAGTATTGAACCCAGGGTCAGAGCTCTTGTTTTCTAATAATTAAACTTGAGCTTGGGCCACCCCAAGTGGGAATGGTAACCTCATGGGGCTTTTGGCATGATGCTTTCAGCATTACTGTTCCCCTTTACCATGCCCAGGCTCATATATCACCTCACTTCCTTTCTATCCCATCCTCCATCTACCCATTTTGCTTATTCTATTCCATCCCTCTGCTAATTTTATTTTTTACTCTCTTCTATTTTGTTTCTTTCACTACCATTGTCTTTCACCCTCTTTTTTTCTCTTTTCTCCCATTTGAGGCCTTAAGCCCGTCAGGGGCACATCCTGAAACCTATTGCTTAGCTTTAAAAACCATGTTGAGAGTTTTTCTGGCAGGCCTCATCTACATGATTTATACCTACCCCTGAGGAAGTTCTTGGGAAGACTAAAAATTACACGTAAAGGGCTACCAGACAATCATATCTGGATGCATTGTAAACACTTGATAAATTTGCCAATTATATTGGGCTCTTATCTTCTATTGACTTCTCTCTTTTTTAGTATCTGGTAAAACCCACTCTGTCCTTCAAGACCCAGCAGAAGTTTCTCCTTCACAGCTTTACTCCAGAGTCCCTCTGGAGGTCTCAGTGCCTCTGAAATTACAGCACTGTCTCTACATACCCCTGGCTAGTCATATGCTGCCTGATGGAATCTGTTACGTTATCAATTTTCATTTTTATTTATTTTTGTCCAGTTTTCTCTCTACACATTCATAAAACACATTTGAATGTCCACAGTGAGCAGCACTCTATGTCATACTCTGTGGGACTGCTGACCTCAAAGTGCTCATAACCTTGGACTCATTTCTGATTATGTTCATATTTGCTTGGTGCTTTCTAATGACTTTTCTGTGCATCTTTGCCTCATTCCTTTTCCCATATTTGTAACTCTGCTAGGTGGGCAGAGAAATACTCAGTATTCCCATCTTATAGAAGAGCAGGCTGATGTTCAGAGATGTGAAAGAAGCTGTTGTAGATTCCGTGACAACCCACATGTAGTGACGGTGATGATGCTAATGATGATGACAATATTGACACATTACTTGCAGGGATACACTTATTCATGCCCTGATGTTTTTGTGGATTCTTTTAACCAATGAATTTCCTGGGGAAAGGCTTTGAAAAGTTCTTCTGTATTTCCAGTTAGCCAGCAGCCAGTGTGTTGCTTCAAGTTTCTCATTACCACCCTGATACTGTGAAAACTCCAACAGGCAGATCTGCAAAAGATTCCAGCCAAAATCGAACTATTTGAAAATCCAATTTTCAAAAAGCAGCTATGTGAAAATCCAATTCTGATGCTGATTTTAACCATAAAGCAACTACAACATCACGGACCATTGCACAGATAGAAACAAGAAGGCCAAAGAAAGAGAGTGGACAGCAGGAAGCACAGCAGGAAACAGCTAGGATGCAAAATATTCGTATCTGGTGCCTTTGGCCATCCCTTTAAAGCTGATATTGACAGAGTTGCCTCTATCTCAGTGTTCAGAGCTTTATACTCTTCTAATGTAAGACATTTAAACTTTTGTTCCAATTTAGGTCAAAATCACTCAAGCAGAACCCTGAGTTAATGTGTAAATTTTTCCCTAGGGTGTCCTTCATTTAGGAACGAAAGGCTTAGTCCCTTCTTCAGAGAATTTCAGGCATTAGTGAGCAGGCTTGAGACTCTTGGGAAGTGAGGGTTAGCAAGAAGAACTTTCCAAATATTATTCCAAGAAAATATCATGCATATGAGTAGAATATAGTTTCTTTTGTCCTTTTTGAGTTTTAATGTTTTTAATATTATCTGTTATTAAACCACCACCTGTCTCTTAGTCTGCTGTTTGTAAAGGGAGGGAATAGAACTTTGTTCTTGTAGGTCTCTTTTGGCCCCTACGTTATAAGACTCTAGGATTCCCCATTTGCTCTTATCTCCTTAGTGTTCTTTCTAAACCCCCAGAATCTTTGTTTATGTTACTATTATTTAAAAATTATTACTGATATGGTTTGCTGTGTCCCCACCCAAATCTCATTTTAAATTATAGCTCCCATAATTCCCACATGTTGTGGGAGGGACCTGGTGGGAGGTAACTGAATCATGGGGGCAGTTTCCCCGTACTGTTCTCATGATAGTGAATAAGTCTCATGAGATCTGATGGTTTTTTAGGGGGTTTCCTCTTTTGCTAGATTCTCATTCTCTCTTGTCTGCCACCGTGTAAGGTGTGACTTTTGCCCTCTGCCATGAGGCCTCCCCAGTCATGTGGAACTATGAGTCTGTTAAACCTTTCCTTCTGTATAAATTACCCAGTCTCAGGTACATTTTTATCAGCAGCATGAAAATGGACTAATACAATTACATAGTGGAGTTAAAAATAAAAACTATAGATTTCTCTCCTTTTCTCCCTCCTTTCTCACTTCCACTCCTTGCATCTGTTGTTGACTATGTTCTGAATCATCAGTCATAAGCAATATCTATTGATGTTTCCCCATACACACACCTCCAGAAAGGTATGAAAATAGTTTACTTTACACCCCTTCTTCATTCCTCTTCCCAATTTGTAGATTAATAAGGGAGTCATTTTTAATTTGTGTATTGGTTACCCTTGTAACTTTAAATAGTATGCTTAAGCTTCCATTTCTTGGTCCTTCAACTCTAATAAGATGAGAGCTCTTGTTTTTGTTTTCAATTCCATTGGTAGAAAATTGTCTGTGCTGGAGTCATCTTGATAACAGGCCAGGCCTAGTTTTTGTACCATAGATCAGTACATCCAGGAAAACAACCTGTCACCAGATGGCCAATTAAAACTTTAGGGGCAAGGACACATTGGAAGCCAATATTATAGAAGGTTCAGTAAAGTTAAAACTGATAAACTCAGGGCAAAAAAAAAAAATCAACATGATAAACAGTAATTGGGAAAATCACTCACTTAAAAAAGAAACACTATCCAACAATTAGTCAAATTAGCACCTCTATTGATTCTTGGAAGTATTTCCTCCCATTTAACCTACTCAGATCAATTAGCTTGGCATCTGCCTCCAACTTCATATATCAATATAACTGTTTTCTTCCCAGCGAACTGCTACTTAGGAGATAATGGGAGGGGTGGACCATTTTACAGGACAATAACATGGTTCCTGGAGAAATAACTCGGGAGACTGAAGAAATCAGATGTATTTCCAAAGAAAGCGGTACATCCCTCCCATGGTGCCTAATACACCAGTGCTTAAACAATTAAGTTTATTTTTGGGTACAAAGTTAATTACTTTGAAAAGTCAGTGATGTTGCCATTGACAAATACTACCCTTAAACCTTCAGAAATAACAAGGCAGTCACTCAGAACAGCTAAAATGGCAACATTTGACATTTGTTATTGCAGGAATTATGGTCTTCCTGCGAAGTTACCTGATCTTTCTCATCTTAATTGAACCTTATCAGGGCAGGCTTTAGAAGTTATCTGGAGGTGGAGGCTGAGAACTCCACGATTTTCCTGGTTAGGCCCAATGAATAGTCCCCAAATGATTGTTCACCTCGATTAGGTGTCAAGTACCTTTCTCTCAATTGTTAAATTCCTTGACTTTAAATTCTATTTAGGAACTAGGCTGGCCCTAAACGTCAGAGAACACCATCATAATGGCCCAAGAGTGAACTGAAACTTGGTTTGCGTTCTACAAAATTTAGATGGCTGTTAGAAGCAGTAAATTACAAACAATAGGAAAGTAATTGAGCCCATGTGTTAGACAATGTAAGATTTATATGGCCATTAAAAATAATGCCCTGAAATAATATTTAATGATAACAAAAATGCTGGCAATATATATTTAGCTGGAAAAGGGCAGGATACAAAACTACCCTGGGAATCTAATTTCATTTAAAATAGGTGCATATGAATCATCATTAAAGAAAAATAGATTTGAAAGAAATATGCTATGTTTATCACAAGATGGTGAGCTTATGGATGATTTTTATTTTTTTTATGCTTTTCTGCATTTTCCAAATATTCAAAATGTTCATTTAACACACATATCTTTTATAGTCTGAAGAAATAAACTATTTTTAAATAATTAAAGGAACACTAAAGGTCTAAGGTTTTAGACCCTTTACCTCTAACTATCAGAGGCAAAGAGCAGGATATCTCCACATTTCTCTTCTTTTTGAGGTTATTAAAAGGCTGTTACCTACTTCTTTGCCTCAGTGGGACATAACAAAAGATGTCAGGATTATGCCTGCTGTGGTTTGAATTCGTTGCCTCCAAAAGTCAGGTGCTGCCATTGTGATGCTCTTAAGAGGTGGGGCCTTTAAGAGATGATTAGTCCATGAGGGATCTTCTCTTGTTAATGGGACTAAGGTCCTTAGAAAAGAGGCTTCCTGTAGCAATCAGCTCTCTCTTGCCCTTCTGCATTCTACCATGTGAGGACACAGCAAGGAGGTCCTCACAAAATGCCAGTGCCTGGATTTTGGAATTCACAGTCTCCTGAACTATGAAGAAACATTTTTGCTCTCTACAGATTTCCCCAGTCTGTGGTATTCCATTATAGCAGCACCAAATGGACTCTGACAGTGCCTATAAAAGCTTTTATTTTCTTAGAGAATAAAAAGTTTATATACTCTTCTAATATTGTATTTCCTAAGTGATTGTGGGTTAAAGACCCAGCAGAAGACAGACATAACATAGAGAAGAGTTCTCTGAAGGTGCAATTTACAAAGGCGGTGTCAGACTGAAGGGCAACCAACAAGAATGGTGGAACTGGGGGGAATGCTAGTTGTAGGAGAGGACCTAATGACCATAGTCACAGTCTTTGACGTGACAGGTCAAATGGAATACTGCAAAGCAATAAAATGTAACTAACGATTGAAGACTCAACAACATAGATAAATCTCAAAATAATTATGTTGAACCAAAGAGTTCATACTCTGTGATTCCATTTATATAAAATTCCAATGAAGGTAAAACTTATCTCTAATGACAAAAATCACGTCACTTGTTGCCTGGGGCTGGGGAGGTAGGGACTTATTGTAAGGAAGAAGTAGAAAATGTTTTATGGTAATAGAAAGCTTTCTTTCTTGATTGTGGCAGTGGATACACAGGTGTACATTTTTGTCAAAAGTCATCAAATGATACAAGTAAAAGGGATTTTACTGTATGCAAGATTAATAACAATTAAGAAGCCACCTCTAAGAAGTAGTTCAGCAGAATAAAGTCCAGAGGTACAAGATTCCGGTGTCCTTCCCTCCCACTCTCTATTCTATCACTTCTATCTCTCATGGCTACCCCACCCAGAATGTGTTTGAGGCAGGTTTTTAAGGTCAGCCTCTCAGAACCCAAAGCAGAATAGAGTAGTAGATCCCTAGGAGCAAGTGGAGAATGTCCGTCACAGTGTTTCCGCGCAGTGTGAATCCCTTAACAAACCACTGCGAGAAAATGATTAGGTAGGAAAGTACTTGGTTAACAGACTTGCAAATAGGACAATTGACAACATGGGGCAAGTTGAAGACCCTGTCTACACTAGGAAATTACAGCGAGATACTGTAGAAAAATCATCCATGGTGTTTCCCTCTCTTTCCTCTCAACACACCTAGAAAGAAAAATCTGGATGCTGGCTGCTTGAAATTACTTTCTCAAGTGGTTATGCGCCCAACTGCAGAACCTTCTGCCTGAGAGCCCCAAGGGACATGCTGACCTCAGCCATGCTCATCTTTCTGGATGTCAGCATCAAAGGTTAGGGTCTGCTTTACATAGCCTAGTGTCCCACGGTGACTCATTAGGTGTCTGTAATCCCTTTATGTGCATTTAGTTAATATTTTGTTTGTCTGGTGTCACCAAGTTAGAAGACTTGATATTTGAATTCAATTGATGACTGAAATGAGACATCATATGTATTTCTTAAGGCCAAATAAGAACATTTTTTAAAGTTATAGAATATTTCTAAGTTTTGGGAAATAAAATGCAAAACATAATTTTAGCATCTTTGGAAAAATTCAGTTTAATAAGAATACTTACACACGCCTGTAAAATAGTGAGTCATACATTGATGCTATTGGGAAATACTGGTCTTCCTTTCTCTTTATCAAATGGCCTGAGATTGCTACTTTTTAAGGTTTTATTCTAATTTGTTGTCAATTATGTTCTTTCTTAGACTATTGCTTCTCTATACTTTCAACTTGTCTATGTGGCTGTTTGAGCCTAAGCGAGAGAGGACTAGATAATTAAATTTCCATCTTTGTTAGAATTGTGTGTAAACTGAAGGTAAATGGGCACCAAAAGACTGAAACATACAAGTTTTGATGAATAACTGTTGTAACACTGATTTTGTCTTTTACTAGAGTTTTTTAAAAAAGGTTTTCAGCTAAGCTCTGGATTTTTAAAGCCCCCTTTAGTTATACATTTCTATATTTTCATTTTATTCCATACCACTTCTCAGGTTTGCACATTTCTTACGTTTATTTTATTAATTAGTGTTTTAAGTTTGCATTTCTCAACTGTAAATGATTCTTGCTTCCATATGTGTTTGGGATATATGGAGAAAAATTCTGTGACCTACATATATATTGCAATTAACTTTATAGGTTTGGTTACAGTCATGCTCAGTAGGAATTCCTGCCCGTAGACTTCCATCCTTCTACCCCAAGTTGTGTACTTTTCCGTGGGATCCTCATAGTTGACCTTACCTGTGTTTTTCTATTTGATGATTCCGTTTTTGTAGGCATCGCAAACGAGACCATAAATATTACTTAGTTTCTTTGGATCAGGAATTTGCAAGCTGGGATAGAAATCCTTAACAAAGTAGGTATCATGATGCCCATTTTCCTGTTGAAGAAATTAAGGACTTGAAGAGATTTATCCACTTCCTTGTGTCTCTTTGTCAGTAGAGAGCCAGGACTTACATACAGGTTTTTTTTCTGGCTTGATTCTCTTTTAAAAATAATTATCGGGCCGGGCTCAGTGGCTCACGCCTGTAATCCCAGCACTTTGCGGGGGCTGAGGTGGGTGGATCACGAGGTCGGGAGATTGAGACCATCCTGGCCAACATGGTGAAACCTGTCTCTACTAGAAATACAAAAAGCCGGGTGTGGTGGCGTGCGCCTGTAGTTACAGCTACTTGGGAGGCTGAGGCAGGGGAATAGCTGGACCGGGGAGGCGGAGATTGGAGCGAACCAAGATCTCACCACTGCACTCCAGCCTGGAGACAGAGCATAATAATAATAATTATCAGGTTTGTATTAAGTTTTATTTTACTCTGAATTTGATACGGGCAACATGAGTCATACATATGGAGACAACCATGAAAATAAGAAAATGAGTGTGTGTCCTCTAGATTAAAAGCTCTGTTTTGGAGTTGGACAATATCATATTCATTTTTTGACACATAGTGTCATCACAGAAAGTTATTTGAGTAAGATATCATTGATTTCTATACTTATATTTCTATAGTTTTAGATTGTAAAATAAAATCAAAGAAGTTACTTTGCTAAGTTTCTAAATTTATATGTCTAAATTATCTATAAGGAGCCAGAAGATATTTATTTGATCACTCAAAGAATATTTATTGGGCAACTACTCAATGCTGTACATCAGTTATCTATGGCTATGTTAGAAATTATCTCCAAACTTAGGAGCTTGAGAGAAGTTCATTATCTCAGAGTCCAGGAATGTATTAACAAGACACACATGGCTCAGTGTCTCTCATGTGACTGCCATCAGGGTGTCCTTCAGAGCTGCCGTGTTCTCAAGGTTCAAGTCAGGAAAGATCATGTTGTCTTGACAGGGCTAGCAGGATGTTCCTTAAAGACCTCAGTCCCACGTCACGTGGGCCTCTCTTTAGGGCTGCCCAGCATAGCAGCTTGCCTTCCCTAGTGGAAGGGTGGAGAGGGAGAATGCAGAAGACATGAGTCACAGGGTTTTGCTGTAAACTAATATTGGAAATGACATAACATCATTTCCTTTGCATTCCATTTTTTAGAAGCAAGTCACTAGGTTCAGCCCACATTCAATAGGAGAAGATAACAAAAATCAGGAATATCAGGCAATGGGGATCATCGAGAGCTATCTGAGAAGCTGCCGACCACAGTCAGTCCCACTCAGCTGACAAGTATTTTATGACTGAGGATTAATTACGTACCTAGAATTGATAATGAGATTTTTGTGTGGCAGTGATGAGTTGGCTGTATGGCAGCTGAAAGATGGCTTACAGTTATCTCTGCAAAGAGATTTCAGTGGAGTTGAGGAGATGGTCGATAACCAAGAGAAATAGTTAATATAAAGCTGTATGTAATTCTTTATTAAAAAAATGTGGATCTTGCCCTCAAGGAATTTCTTACTACAGACGGAACATGTATTGGAGTACCTATAATTTAAACTGGAAAAATCACACGTCTTGCAAGAGAGAGATTGTGTAGCAGTGCAGAGAAAGGAAAGATGTCTGGGAAATTAAGACACTTGTTAAAACTAAACATTTACCTAGGACGCCAGTCATAATTTTTAGGTTTCCAAAAAAAACTCCATTACTTTCATAAATTGTAATTCATTAATTACTTACTATGCCCTAACCCCTCTCCCCATGTGCGGGACACTATGCAAAATATTACAAACAGAATCTTCTTTTATTTGCATAATAACCTTAAAGTTAGCTGTTATTCCCAAATGTGCATATAAATTAACTGAGATTCAGATACGTAAACTGGTTTGCTCAATGGTACTGTTGAGATCTAAGTTTGCAATGTGAAGTTGCAAGTGCAATATCACCCATTCTTTTTTTTTCTTTAATTTATTCAGTAAATATTTACTGGGGAATAACCATGTTCCAGGTCCTAATTAAGGTCTTGGAGACACAGAGGTGAACAAGGCACAAAAGGGCTTTGATGTCTTTTGGTTTATATTGCACTGGGAGAGGACTGGGCAGACAGTTAAAAAGTGAAGAAGCCAGAAAAACAGACGGAAAAGTGATCTTGGAGACACAGAGGTGAACAAGGCACAAAAGGGCTTTGATGTCTTTTGGTTTATATTGCACTGGGAGAGGAATGGGCAGACAGTTAAAAAGTGAAGAAGCCAGAAAAACAGACGGAAAAGTGATTTATCTGTTTTCTCTTATTGGAATGTAAACTTGAGAACAAAGATGGTGATAGTGATTGTCTTTTTGCCATTATCTACCCAAGTGCCTGGAAGAGCTTTCAGCACAGAGCAGGAGTCCAATCAATACTTTCAACTGACCAAAAATAAAATAGCAAGTAGCAGACAGTACCGAGTAGGAAGTAAAATGATGATGTTATACAGGGGCACTGATGAATTACTTCGGATTAGGTAATCAGGGAAAGCCTCACTGAGGAGATTGACATTTGAGCCGAGGTCTGAAGGACTAGAAGCAGCCAGCCCTGCAGATATCTGGATAAATAACACCCCGATTCAGACGAATAGCTAGTGCAAAGGTCCTGAAGTGAGAATAGGCTTGGTGGTCTTTAGTCAAAAAAAAAAAAAAAAAATAGAAGAGTTAGTGTCCTGAAGGGTGGGGACTTAGGAGGAGAAGAGATGAAGCCAAAGAAATGAACAGAGCAATGTCATGTGTGGCCTAGCAGGCCATTACGATGAATGTGGATTTTAAATGTGATGATGAAAACCACTGGAAGGCTTTAAGCAGGAAGTCAGGAAACTCACACATCTTTTGTAGTAGCTCAGGAAAAAAGTAATAGAGGCTAAACTAAGGGGACTAATGGGTAGATTGGAAATGGAAGGAAGGGGTCAATGTAACTCATTGATGGGCTACTTATTGATGGTTTGGATATGAGGAGGGGTGTGTGTGTGTGTGTGTGTGTGTGTGTGTGTGTGTGTGTGTATAAGGGAACTGGCAAGCCAAGGATGACTCTTAACTTTCTGACCTTGGTTTTTTTGGACACAGTGGTGACATTTCCTTAGATGAGGAAGACCGATACCAAAGTCTGTATTAGCTTTCTAGAGTGATCTTAACGAAGTAGCAAACTAGCAAAAACTATTGGCTTAAACAACAGAATTTATTCTCATGATTCTGGATGCTAGAAGTCTGAGATCGAGCTGTCCATGGCTAGAACTGATGGCTGCTGAGCACTGTGAGAGAGAATCTGTTTCACGCCTGCTATGGTTTGAATGGATCATTTCCAAAATTGAGGTGTTGCCAATGTGACAATATTAAGAGGGGAGGCTTTTAAGAGGCGATGAGGCCGTGAGGGCTCCTCCTTTGTGAATGCAATTAAGTCCCTTATGGTAGAGGCTTCACGCAGCAGTCAGTCCCATGCAACTTCTGCCACATGAGCACACAGCACTCCTCCTCTCCAGAGGAGCTGTCTCCAGCAGATGATTGAACCTGCTGGTTCCTTGATCTTGGACTTCCCAGCCTCCAGAATGGTGAGAAATAGATTTCTGTTCTTCATGATTACTGAGACTCATATTCTGCTATAGCAGCAGAGGTGGACTAGGACGCTGCCTTTCTCCTAGGTTCTGGTAGTTGCTGGAAATCCATGGCCTCCCTTGGCATGTAGATGCATCACGCCATTCTGCCTTCATCTCTACCTGATGCTCTTCCTATGTGAGCAGGTTGAGTGAGGAGGGAACTCATAGTTTCCCTTTTGGTCATGAAATAAGATTTGACTGTTAGACTCAAAGCAGTGGTATCAGTTACTGTATGAGAGCAGAGAAGAAAGAGGCAGATTACAGCTGAGAAGGTTTTATGAGAAGGGCCTAAGGATAGATAGAGCTTTGGCACCATCAAATGTCAGGCTCCTCTGGAACTCCCAAATCATTTGGATAGGTAAATGGATAAGCAAATGTGTTGTAATTGCAGAAAAGCATTTACCGGTTTTCCCTTCACAGAAGGGAAGATTAGCAAGAAATTATTAAATTCGTTATTCTGATCAGTAACTTTCACCATTTTCAGACGGAGCTGACAGCTACCCAGTAGGGAATGCTGAGTTAGAAATATCCCTTGCTTCCCGGTAAAAGCATTTCTCTTTCTGTCTCTGCTAAGACAGCAGGTCTCGACTGCTGTTGGTTTAGTCTTGCCTGTGCCCTGAAATATGAAATGAAGATAATGGGACAACAAAATCACTGGATTGGAGATGGCTCTTGCCTCCACCTTGGCATGATTAGATATGATTTTAGGAATCTGCAAAAAATTTTGGTCTGGTCGTGTAGCTTCCTTGATTAAAGACTTTTACTTGCTTCCCACTGCTTTTAGGCATGAGACTCCAATCCTAAAGTTTGCCAAGAAGGGCTTGCACGTGCTGACCTGGTCTAATTCTCTCTTCTCTGCGTTCCAGTCTCCGTGGTCTTCCTTTATTCCTCATCCAACTTCCTAACACAACTTGCTCTCTTTTGACTTAAGAACGCTGTATATATGGCAAGCACCTCCCCTGTAAACTTGAGTTTCCGCCCCCCTCACTCTTCAGTCTTTTTTATTCATCTTCCAGGTAACTGAAGTGCCTAAGCTTTTAGGGGGCATCAAAATCTATTTCATCTTTGCCGCTTAATATTCCCCACTGGTCTGCTCCTTTACTTGATGGTGACTCATTTGTAACCCTCTAAATTTTAGGATATTCTCTGCGTCACCACTAGGGGGAGGGCTGCCCAAGTTTTAAGCTTCAGAGCTTTGGTTACAGCTTCCTTGATGGAATGAAGTCCAAAAGAAGAAAGTTAGGGACAGCTGCCCAGACACAGTGGAGAAGCCGGAGGGGAAGGCAGTATTAGTGCTGGAATATTAAATACATAAAATAACACAGGACAAAAATTAGAGTGATGGTCACTGGTGATTACAGGTATTAGAAATATAGCATTAGTTGTTTAAAAATGGAGAATAAATATACTTGAGAGAAGATACCTCTGCAAAGCGTTCTACTGCTAGAAGCTTTGGTGAGTGGGGCCCTTTATTTACTATTTCCTGTTGCCTCTCTGCCCCAATAGAGGCAATTGCAGATAATCAACTTGAAAGTTCAACCGGAAATTATATAAGACTTTTAATAGAATTTATTTTTGGTGAAGGTTGGGGGCGGGAGAACATAACAGAGGCTAGACTAAGGTCAGGAGTTTGAGACCAGCCTGGCCAACATGGTGAAACCCCGTCTCTACTGAAAATACAAAAATTAGCCGGGCATGGTGGCGTGCACCTGTAATCCCAGCTACCCAGGAGGCTGAAGCAGGAGAGTCACTGGAACCGGGTAGGCAGAGGCTGCAGTGAGCCAAGACTGTGTCACTGCACTCTGGGGTGACAGAGCAAGACTCCATCTCAAAAAAAAAAAAAAAAAAAGATCTTGGACTATAGTGCTGGAATCCTTGCATTTGACTCCCAGCTCTATTATCAATTAGTTGGGTTACCATGGACAAGTTACATTACTTCTCTATACCTTAGTTTTCTCATCTCTAAATTGAAAGTAATATTAGTCCTTAGAGGGTTATTGAAAGAAGTCATAACAGCTGAAGACATCCTGCCTATTATGAATCAGACATTATTCTAAGCACTTTATATCTGAATCCTTTAGTCCTCACAGCAACCCTATGAAACAGGGATTATTGTTGTTATTATTATTACCTCTCTCTTACAGCTGAAGAAAAGGCAGACATATATATACACACACACACACACATATACACATACATACATATATATATAACAACAATTGGTTCTGAAATGTGACAAAGATGCGGCAGGATTTTATGAAACATGGTAGGAGTTAGCTGCTACAAGGAAGGTTTGTGAATATTCTATCAGACTGAGAAAACTTTACCTGTGAAGTTGCTTCCAAATCCTCACCAGTCTCTGGTGTTATACAATGGCTCACTGCTATTGAGGGTAGATAACTGAAAATGACGTTTCCAAGTTTGAAAAGCTTATGGAGAATTGTTAGTATATGGAGCATTATTAGTAAGGTTAACTAAGAAATGCTTGTAGCTTCATTGAGCCTTCCCAGAGCAAACATTTCCCATAAAATTTTTTAAATGACAAAACTTGAGGCCTTAAGTATAAATGACAATACCTAACATGTACTGAGGGCTCACATCTGTGGAAGTAGACAAGTACATCTGAGAAGTCAGGCTAACAAGTCAGCGTCTACAATAGACTAAATGTTTGTGTCTCCCTCAAATTCAAATGTTAACTCTTAACCCACAAGGTAATGGTGGTAGGGGATAGGGTCTTAGGAATTAAATGGGATTAGTGTTCTTCTTACAAAAGGGACCACAGAGAGCTTCCTCCTCTCTTCTGCTGTGTGAAGACCAGTGAGAAGAAAGCTGTCTGTGAACCAGACAGCAGGCCCTCACCAGACACTGACTCTGCTGGCACCTCGATCTTGGAAGTCCAGCCCCCAGAACGATGAGAAATAAACTTTTGTTGTTTATAACTAACCCAGTCTGTGGTCTGTTATCGAGCAGCCTGAACAGACTGAGATAGTATCTCTGTTGTTTTAAGTTGTACAACACCAGCAGGGTTTGCAGCTCTGATACTAAGCATTTATTCTTGCATTGGCTGCTGAACATTCAAGCATGGGAAAGAAGGCAAGTTGTTTTCTTCTGTACTAAAGTTCTGTTCCAATTACGCTTGACTACAGAAACATAAGTACAGTTAATACACAGTCAAGAGACTTAAATAAACAGATTATAATCAAGTAATAATGGAATTTTACTATAAAAATTTTAATACTGCTTTGCTCTTCTTGATTTTCTAAAATGGGGCTTTGTATTTAACATAATTTGAGCAATTTATTAAAGATAAGTAAGTCTGGGGTCTAGAATAGTAAGATAAAAATTACATTTCATTGGATCTAGACTTTAACAAACAGCAGTGTGAAAAACAAAATCAAATCAAAATCTTTCTGGGATAAAATATCCTTCTTCGTAAAATGTAGAGAGCTAGACTAGACCATCTCTAAGGTGCTGTTTAGTACTGAATTCTATGATTTATAATGTGGAATAAATATATATATTTGTCAGTTAGGAATTCAGCAGAAGCGCTATTATGACTGTTTTGCCTGGACATCTGACATTCCTCAAATGTGACTCACAAGAAGTATCTACACGGCAGTGCTGATCTGCTGATTAATATACTAGAGGAGCAGTACTAGAAAAGGAACACACCAGACCTTAATTCACTACTCAAAGTGCAAATACAACATCATAGGCAGAGACAATTATGGTTGAGATCCTTAGAAAAACAAACAACAGTTATAAAACAGTCTGTTAACGCACCAAAGTAGACATTGCTGGGAGAAAAAAAATCATATTAGCACATATACACTGGCATTTTAAAAGCGGTTGGAGAGAAGAGAGAATAAGTGAAAAGGAAATACAACAGGAGAGAGAATAGGGTGAGAAGAAAACGGGAAAGAGCAAAGCTATGAAGGCAAGGAGGGTGCAGATGGACTTCGTTGTGGCTAGGAGAACAGCTTTTGAATCCATGAATCTGACTCTCAGTTCTGTCGTGATATATTACTGATTGTGTAACTTTGAGCAGTTTCTTTGTACTCTGAGCCTCAGTTTTCTCATCCATAAAATGTGTCTAATAATACCTTGTATCTATTTCCTTACCTCATTGCAATGTTATAGGATGACACAGATAGGTACTTCACTAAGCACCTGGTCAAATCTCCACAGGCTTTAGCTATTATTAGTATTGCTGCTGTTGTTGTGAGGATTAAATGTAAAATGTATCTGAAATTCTGAAGCAATTTCTGGCACCTGGTAAGCAGAAAATGGTAGCAAAAACACTGAATGGTAATGTATTAATGAGGACCTCTATTTATTAAGTACTACAACCTGGCAAGGTTGGATTATGACATCCACTTTATGGGAAAAAAAAAACTGAGACATAAAAGTTAACTGACCCACAAACATACTGCTGGAACAGTATGTGTTCGAAGATGTTATTCTGTGTAGCTAGACATGTGAATGTTCTCTTTCCTGCAACACAGCCAGGTACCACCTTTGGCCGATCAATATTTAATAGTTTATTTATTTATAGCCTGTAATAACCTCATGAGGCAAGTATTCTGCTTTTCATCTATAGAATGTCCCAGAAAGAAGATTGTATTAGTCTGTTCTCACATTGCTATAAAGAAATACCTGAGACTGGGTAATTTATAAAGAAAAGAGGTTTAATGGACTCGTGGTTGCACAGGCTGTACACAAAGGATGATGCTGGCATCTACTTGGCCTTTGGGGAGGCCCCAGGAAACTTACACTCATGGCAGAAGGTGAAGGGAAGCAAGCATGTCTTACACGGCCAGAGCAGTAGCAAGAGGTATGGTGAGGGGAGGTGCTACACACTTTTAAACAACAAGCTCTCACGGTGCCAAGGGGAAGCTCACCCCCATCATCCAGTCACCTCCCACCAGGCCCCACTTCCTACATTGGGGATTACAATGCCATTTGAAATTTAGGCAGAGACACAGATCCAAACCATATTGATGATCTATCCATAATTCTGAAATTTCAATGCCTCTTGTTCACACGTGCATGAGTATTACATTAACTATTAAGTATATGACCCTCTGCAGACCAGTATTATTTAATGGAAATATAATGTGAGTCAAAAATGAGCTGTGTATGTGATTTAAAATTTTCTAGTAGCCATACTAAAAAAAAAAGTAAAAAGAAACTAGTGAAATTACTTTTAATAATGTATTTTACTTAACCCAATATAGCCAAAGTATTTTCACTTAACTGTATGTTCAATATAAAAATGACTCATGAGATACTTTACATTCCTTATTTTCTTGTGCTTAGCCCTTGAAATTCAGGATGTGCTTTTCACTTGCAGCATGTGTCAGTCTGGACTAGCCACGTTTCAAGTGCTCACTATTCACACATGGACAGCGGCATCCTACTGGATTGTGTAGTTTAGACAATTTCCTTGTCAATTTCAATGATTCTCTAGACTATGGAAGGCATTGAAGTTGGAAGCCACAGCAAGATTGTCATAGTATAACAAAAAGAAAAAATGTGATCAAAGATTTCAGGAATTAATCCTGTCAATGAGATTTTGAACTGTACTTGCTAACTTATTTTGCCCTTATAGAAAAAAAAAGTGATTTTATTCACTCAGGACAGGACTTTGGTTCCTTTTTTATTTTTATAAGTAAATTAAAAAAAAAAGCAGTTAGGGTTTCATATGGAACAGAAGTAAATATTAAGAATTCATTTACCAGATATTTAGGGAATACAAAACAGGGAGATGGGAGAATGAGAATTGTGAGGATGTCATCAAAGCCTTTTATCAGCAAAGCTGTCACTTTATAGAGACATAATCTGACAGGCACTACGTTGAGTTTGCTTTGGTGGAAAACCTCCACTTGTAAGGTGATTTTTACGAACTCCACTCAGAAATTCATGAGAAAAGGCAAGAGACTATATCACGTGCTTCTTCTTCTTTTATTTACTGGTCACTGGAACCAGATGTCAGAACTCTTAAATTCGGAGATTTTTAAGTCTTATGATGAACTAGATAATAGTTAAAGTTGACAGTAAGGGCCAAAGAGTTTCAAGAAAGTGCTAAACATCTGTCATTCAGAAGCTACAGTTATGTAATACTTTACTGGAATGTTTAATAGTTCCAGAGAGCGGCAGTGGTAACCTAAGGGCGTCCTCCAAAAAACCTGAACAATAATCAGCTCCATTTTTATATTCATAGCTCAAGCAACCAAAATACATGTTTATTCCTGAACTGTATTTAATAATCTTAGGTGTATACACATGTAAACGTTAGTTCCTTCTTTTATATCTCTTGCTTGACTTTTTTTCATCAACACCATTGCTTTATCAAATTCTCCTATTTTTATTATAATTCTAGAACAATTAGAAATAGTAGTAATTAAATTGCTGAAATCTGACTGTGTAAAGTCAAGTAAGAACATTTCAATTCTATCAGTATGGGTGTTAATTATTTTAGGCAAGCTGTCATTTAGGCTTTCTAAAGTGGATTTTGTTCTTGCAGTCAAGAACATTGCTTAGTGCAGAATTAATTAATCATTATAAATATAAAACCTGCAGTATCAGCTCCTATGTTCAGAAAGGTTTCAAGAGGCAAGGTTGAAAGAGTCAACAGGCTGCTAAAGGGAATCTTATCATATGCCCCCGCCACCAATCTGATAAAAGGACAATTAAACGATGTATTCCATCTTTTCATAGGCCCTTACTTCAAGCATCAGCTCAAAAATTGGAAGTGAGCACTTTTTACAACACAAAGGGTTTTTTTTCTTTTTTTGGGAATATCTTCCTTTAAAGAGATTTTTAAAAGCAAGATTACAAAGAAATGGCCGAAAATTGAAATTTACTTTGGCTAAAGGAAGATCTCAGAACAAAACAAATGTTATTCTCATAGAACTATGATAAATAGAACATATGTTTTCAGTGGGCTCTGAATTTTCCCAAATACCCAGTAGCTACTCAAGAAATATTCTGTACAATGGCCATAATAATTGTATTCCCCACAATAAGGCTCACGGTCGTTCTGCTACAAGAGAAAATCTCACTTTCTTCATCACGTTCTTACTGTTTTTTAAAATAATGGCTCTATGATATTGTTTCATTTCTCTGCTCTAAAATGGAAGCTAAATTCTACCAAATTAAACTGGAATACCTTGACCAAAACACAGAGATCATAACTATACAGGTAAAGAAACACATTGGCATGGTGATCTAGACAGCAATAATATCAACTAACATTTAATTAACTGACTCTATGATAGCCACTCTGAATGCTTAAATATTATTGCTTAGGATAAGTGCTTTGTATGTAATTATCTCATTTGTCTTTACCACTCAGAGGCAAAGGGTGCCCCTCAATATAAAAACATTAGCATAATTTGCTTATTACATTGCTAATACTTCAAAATGTTAAAACTGTCTGTTTAGGCCTGACTCAGTGGCTCACACCTGTAACCACAGTGGTTTTAGAAGTTGAGGTGAGAGGACTGCTTGAGTTCAAGAATTTTAGACAAGCCTGGGCAACATAACAAGATGCTATCTGTACAAAAATAAAATATCAGCTGGGCATGGTGGAGCACATCTGCCATCCTAGCTACTTGTGAAGATGAGGCAGGAGGATTGCTTGAGCCCAGGAGTTTGAAGCTAGAGGGAGCTACGATTACATCACTGCACTCCAGCCAGGGGAGAGGGAGACCCTTTTCAAAAACAACAACAATCCAACCAAACCAAAAAAAAAGATAATAAAACAAAAAATTTTTAAAGCATGTTAATTTACAAATATGTGACAACTTGTTCTTCACACGTTACTCTCCTAAGAACAAGACAATATACACTGCTTCTCAAACTTGAATGTGTACGTAACAGCTCGATCATCTTGTCACACTGCAGATTCCAAGTCAGTAAGTCTGGGTGGGGCCTGAGCTTCTGCATTTCTAACAGCCTCCCCAGTGATACCCACGCAGCTGGCTTGAGCACTACACTTTGAGAACAAGGGCAGAGTCTATACTTGAGCAATTTTGATAATAAAGGTCAAAGGACCATGCCATGATTGTTCTGGAAAGCTAATTAGTCACTGCAGCTTTGGGCAACAGGGCAAAGAGTAACAGTTGAGTTGGGCCTTGAAGAATGAATAAAAAAAGAAGTGTGTGTCAGAGAGTCGCTTAGTATGTTCTTACTCGTTAATGAGTTGGTAGAAAAGGTGGAGAACGTGTTCGTGTTCTAAACCACATTGGGATATCTACGGGGTGTTTGGCTCTCTCGAAAGAGAATCACCAGGGATCTCTTTGCTTTATTAGTATCCACACCTGCATCTGATGTGGACTTCCAGTTGTTCCTTCTTCAGTAACGGTAATGGGAGCATCTATCTACATCTGGGCGGGTGGTGACCGAAGAGTGCAATGCCATCTGTGCCATACGGAGCATGAACTATGCAAGCACCCACTATTTTTTAGTTTATTTAAAAATATATCATTTTAAGATTAGTAGCACTACAGTTATATATCTAATGAGATTTTAATAGATTTGGCATCCAATATTTAAAAATCCATTTTTTCTTCTCTCTTTTTTAAAATTTTGGGGTACATGTGCAGAACATGCAGGTTTGTTACGTAGGTATACACGTGCCATGGTGGTTTGCTGCACCCATAGGCCTGTCATCTACATTAGGTATTTCTCCTAGTGTTATCCCTGCCCAATACCCCACCCCTCGCTATCCCTCCCCTAGCCCTGCCACCTGCTGACAGGCCCCGGTGTGTGATGTTCCCCTCCCTGTGTCTATGTGTTCTCATTGTTCAACACCCACTTATCAGTGGGAACATGCGGTGTAAAAACCTATTTTTAAAGAACATCTCAGCCGCAACCATTCAGAAGTCAAGCCAGGCTGGCACACTGTAACTCATTGGAGCCTAATTTGAATATATTTTGATGTAATAAGCCCGGGGGAATTTGCTAGTGACCTGTATCTAATAGTCTTTTAAAATTTTGTTTGATGTGTTTTATACTACTTCAAGACTATGCCTAGGGTCTAATGATATAAATAACCATTTTTACTAGAGAGAGTTCTATGGTCTTTGGGTTAAAGTTACCGGTTCTGGTTTTGCAAAAGAGGCATTTTTCTAGGGTGAAGTGCCCCTTTGTTCACATACTGCATCTGTAAATTATTATTTTTTTCGCCCAAAGTCACATCTCTTTTGAACTCCTGCAAAGGACAGTTTCAGGTCGTTGCGTTTTTTTCCTAGCCATGGTTCAGTGACATTTACTCAAACTCAAATGTCTTAATGGTTCCTCCTGTCCACTGAATGTAATCTACAATTGAGGCTTTTCACAGGATAGTCTCAGCTTAAACTTAAATCCAGCTCTAGAATTTGCTATCTTTTCTCTTCCGCCCCATAACTGTGTACCCATTGATGTTGCTCTTGTTCTTTTTGCCTCGAATAAGTCCTTTAATGGTCTGGTCTGACTCAAAGACACTTTGAAAGACCATTCCGGAGTCAACTCGAAGCATGTGGTGATTGGGAACAGGAGGGGAGGGGACTGGTGACTTTCAGAGCCTGCAGAAAAGCAGCATGGAAGAAGCAAGTAACCCCTTCATAGTCATCTCATTGACTATGTACAGGTAGCTCAAAAGAGAGTTCTAGAGATTTAGGCAGCAAATGCAACATCAATTTCTTTTTGTTGTTGTTGTTGAGATGGGGTTTCACTCTTGTTGCCCAGGCTGGAGTGCAATGGCGCGATCTCGGCTCACTGTGACCTCTGCCTACCGGGTTCAAGTGATTCTCCTGCCTCAGTCTTCCCAGTAGCTGAGATTACAAGCATGCACCACCACGCCCAAGTAATTTTGTATTTTTTGTAGAGATGGGGGTTTCACCATGTTGGTCAAGCTTGTCTTGAAATCCTGACCTCAGGTGATCTGCCCACCTCAGCCTCCCAAAGTGGTGGGATTACAGGCATGAACCAGGGCTCCTAGCCACATCAATTTCTTATGCCTATTACTAACATTTAAAGACTTAAACCTCAAATGCCAGTGGTGTGTTGCCTGGTGGAACTTTTGTTTTAACTTTTAAGTTCAGGGGTACAAGTGCAAAGTTTTCACATAGGTAAATTTGTGTCATGGGGATTTGTTTTACCAATTATTTCATCACCAGGTATTAATCCTAGTACCTATTAGCTGTTCTTCTCAATCCTCTCTCTCCTCCCACCCTCCATTCTTTGAAAGGCCCCAGTGTGTATTGTTCCCCTCCATGTGTCCATATATTCTTATCATCTAGCTCCCAATTATAAGTGAGAACATGCAGTATTTGTTTTTCTGTTCCTGTGTTAGTTTGCTAAGGATCCACCTATGTCCCTGCAAAGAACATGACCTCATTCTTTTTTATGGCTTCACAGTATTCCATAGTATATAGGTACCACATTTTCTTTATTAAGCCTATCATCGATGGGCATTTAGATTGATTCCATGTCTTTACTATTGCGAATAGTGCTGCAATCACCACATGCTTCAAGTTGGCTTTGGACTGGTCTTTCAAAATGTCTTCAAGTCAGAACAGACCATTAACGTACACATGCATGTGTCTTTATAATAGAATGATTTATATTCCTTTGGTTATATACCCAGTTATTGCATTGCTGGGTTGAATGGGATTTCTATTCTTTGTATTTTAAAGTCCTGGCCATAAGTACTATCTAAGAAGCACAAGAAAGGTGACTATTCTTAGTAGAGACGGGGTTTCACCATGTTGACCAGGGTGGTCTCGATCTCTTGACCTCGTGATCCACCCGCCTCGGCCTCCCAAAGTGCTGGGATTACAGGCGTGAGCCACCGCGCCCGTCTCTACTAAAAATACAAAAATTAGCTGGACATGGTGGCACATGCCTGTAGTCCCAGCTACTCGGGAGGCTGAGGCAGGAGAACTGCTTGAACCCAGGAGGCGGAGGTTGCGGTAAGCCGAGATCGCGCCATTGCACTCCAGACTGGGTAACAAGAGCGAAACTCCGTCTCAAAAAAAAAAAAAAAAAAAAAAAAGAAAGGTGACTATTCATTTACCAGTGTTCAAAATGTCAACAGACTGAAGCTCTACCCATTTTGAGATGAGCCTTAACTGGAATTAAAATGCATTTTTCGTATACTTAATTTTCATCTCAGCTGAGCCTGTTAGTTCAGTCATCCATGGAAAACCACATAATTCCAAGCTTCCTAAACTCTGCACATCCCAAACAGCCATACAACTATAAATGCTTTGTTTGTTCTCCTGGTCCTTCCTGCCACCAATGAGGGTCAATACTTCCAGAAGCCTGGTTATACTGAGAGACAAAATGACTTTGCTTCTGTTTCCAAAGATGAGTTTTACCATAGAATGAGGCAAGCTCATCTATCAAAGGTCAGGGAAGCTGTAGCTTGTACAGAAGGCAGGTTGTAACACATGACGTTGGGGAAATTTTTTTTAGCCAGGAAGAACAGTAAAGCCCTCTAAGCTTCAGGGTTGTTCAGACCAGAGAGAGAAAGAGGAAGAAAAAGAGAGAAGGAGGGGCTGGGGAAAGACAGGAGAGGAAAAGGTGGTTGGGAGAGGAGGAAAGAGAAGGAAGGAGAGGAGAGGAGGAAGGGTGGAGAGGAGGGGAGGAAGTAGAGAGAGGAAAAAAGGGAGAGAAAAAAAGAAGGCGGGAGGGGAGACAAAGAAAGAGGATTGCAGACATGAGTTCACAATGTATGTTTTGGCTCACTGCTTGAAGCTAGTACCGTGGTTGTGGCTCAGAAAAAGGTTTAAGAGGAAAGACTTTAGGCAGCCTCATACGGCCCCTCAAATTCAGTGAGGTCTGGAGACAGCAACATACAATGCCCAAGCCTCCTTCAGTTGTTGGGAAATGCTGAGACCTGTTGATTTGTAGGGATTTGGTCTGGGGATGAAGACACCACAGAGTGGACATTCTGAGTATCAGCCACAAAGGGGCCACGGGTCACAGTGGTGCATGTTCCTGCCGTACCCAATGGATCCAGGCATATCTGACCACAACTCAGGGGATTCTGGTAAAAGACATCATGTGACCTGGTGAAATATACCATAATGGAATCCAGGAAGGCCCGAGGGGAAAACATACCCGATAACTGCTCCCCCTGCTAATACCAGGAGGCAGGCAAGATCCCCCTGGGATTTCAGATCAGGTTTAAGGGGAGAAAGAACAACAACAACAAAAAGAGTGGGCAGAGGTGCTGAAAACAAAGAAATAAACAAACAACAGAACAAAACACGCTGGAAATGTATTCAGACAAAAAAATAGAAAAGCTATAAGATACTAAGTTTAAATAAAAAAATAATGAAACAACCTTGAAATGGCATAATTGAGTCTGTTGACCCCTGAAAGGCAGGAATTAAAGCTCATGAACAATTTGAGTTGAACTGCTCAACTCAACTATTTTTATACAAAAATAGTTTCATGAGTCAAAGTGTGTAGACTTCAGCCCATCCCTGCCATAATTCAAATGTCACTTCCTCCCTGAAACCTTTTCCATTGCTTCACTTGAATGTTTTCTCTTACTCATATATCTTTCCTGTGTAACCTACTTTTGATTGTCTTGGTTTACAGAGATTGCTAACTTACAGACTCACAGATGCACAGAATAAAGAAGGACTGAATGAATCATCATTTAGAACTGTTCTCTATCCCAAAAGATAACATAATCTTTGAGGGCAGAAATAATTCTTTACTATTTTTTTATAGCCCAAGGTAGCATGGTAAGTCTTTGCTTATCCTAGGTATAATCCATGTGTGTTCAGCATAGGAGGTAAAGTCCTGTGGTTTTCTCACTTGTGAAATAAATGTAAAAATGCCATCTTGTAGGTAGACAACATTAACCCTTCCTTCAACTAATCTTACATCTTTTGAATAGATTTCACCTCTTTCAGTGGCAGTAGGAATTAGAGAGAACAATAAGCAAAGGTTTTTCATTGTGTAGCTCTATAATTGTTGCTTTGTTGTTTAAACACACACAGGCTGTTCAGAGCCTCATCAAGATGGAATTGAATTAATGGACTTCTAAAGCTGACTTTGACCTCATAAGCTTAATTGAGACAGCAACTAGATTTTAAGAAAAGGAGTATTTTTATTTCCAGTTAAGTCTTGTTTCAAAGTAAGCAGAGCTGCAGGATGCTGAGTTTCTAACCTGTCAATATGTGCAATAATATCTTTATTGTTGTTTGCTTTTATTGTGTTTTCACCTAGGATTTCAGAATAGAACTTGAAAATGCAGAGAGTGAGTAAGTTCCACTGGAACACAGAAAAACTTGTCTTTTAGATGTGAAATTTAAATTGTCTTCTAGTTATAAAGAACTATAGATTGGCTCCCCCTGAATTATTATTACTATCATTATTCCTTTCCTTTCTCTTCCTCTCCTACTTTCTTTCTGTTCTTTCCATCCTCCCCGCTTTTCTCTCCTTCCCCCTCTCTCTCTTTCCATTTTTGAGAAACCATGTGTAGAGAGGGTTAACAATAGGAATCTGGAAGAGACAAACTCTTGGTTCCATGTGACTTGTTCAGAGTCCTAGAGTCAATAATTCTCTCCTCCTTCATCTTCCTGCTTCATTTGATTTTCTGATTACGGGGTTTCTGACAATGGCTTTATATTTAAAATGCCTGGACACTGGCTTCAATCATGAAAGCGTAGTGGGTTTTATCAATAAACAGAGAATATTGTTGCTTGATATGTTGGAAAGTGTTCTGGATAGTGTTCTTGATATGTTGGAAAAGCTCCTTTGAATAACGGAGGAGAAAATTTACATGAGATTATCACAAACCCACAGGCCAGAAATTTACCAAGTATAGCTTGTACCTGAATGCCTTCTCTCAGAAATCAAGTAATCATGGTTTTAGTGCATACACATGGCAGAGAAGACAATATTCAATATTTCAGATGAGCATAAGAGCAGAACTCAGGAAATCGGTTTAGTTCTAGAAACAGCAGGAAGAAAGCTGAGGCAGAATTAAAAAAAAAAAAAAAGTAAAAACAAGTAGAGGAAAGAACTGAGAAGAGTTCTATGATCAAAGCCTTTAGGAGAAAAAGGGATACTACAGGTGTAATTTCTCTTAAAAATGTCATGAGAAAAAGAACACAGAAGAATTAGAGAATTCTGAATTCTAACTTGACTTCCAAATTGTATTCCTATCTAAGTAGGAAAATAGAACATATTTTATTTCACAATTGTTAACTTTTTTATTTTGTATTTTTTACATTTTATTCTTTATTTTTTTTACTTATTAAGTTAAAATACTTTGATAAAAATGCATCTCCCAATGTACTATTTGGTTACTCTGTCATATTTTACATATAAGAAAAGCTACATAAATGAAAAAATGTGAAGTTTATAACATATATAAAAGTTAAATATAGGAAAACAATTGCAAAAAGAAGGGGAGGGAGGAAATTTTCAAACTGGTCCTTAATTATTATGCAATTGCCTGTTCATTCCCTGTAACAGTCCTTTTCCAAAGGCTTCTCTGTCTGATAGTATAACTACTTCAACTTTCTTATGCTTATTGTTTATATGGTATAACTTTATTCATTAGCTTACTTCTAATGTATCTATATATTTAAAACAAATTTATTATAGATAGAATATAGTCAATTCTTGCTTTTTAAAAGCAAACCTGACAATCTTTTTAAAAAAATTATAGTGTTTAGAGCACATACACATACATTTTAAAGAGACAGAGTCTCACTGTCATTCAGTCTAGAATGCAGTAGCACAATCATAGCTCACTGTAACCTCAAATTCCTGGGCTCAATGTACCCACTGGCCTCAGCCTCCTGAGTATCAAGGACTTTAGGTTCATACCACCACACATAGCTAGTTTTTTACCTTTTTTCTAGAGGTGGGTCTCACTATGTTGCCCAGGCTTGTCTTGAAGACCTGGCCTCAAGTGATCCTTTAAGTCTTTGGACAACGGTATGAGGGCCTCCATTTATACTGTTGTCTCAGGCCCTATAATGTTAGAGTAGGCTTGCTGGTAAATATCAAGGCTAGAAGTAACCAGTTTACCATCTCTTGAACATTGCCCCTTCCCTTGGATGTCACTGAGTCTGGGTTGCACTCAGTTCTGGGTTACAGTAGTATAATTTTGCTCTTGGGACAGGGGACTGGCCTGTTCTCTATATTTTGTGGCTGTGGAAGTATTGCTATAATAATCTTTGCATCCTATTGATTCTTTGGATATCTGAGAAAAAGGGGTACAAAGGAACATTTGTACTTCACTAATTCCTGAAGGAATCACCTCCATTCCAGGGTGTTCCGCTCCTGGAGGAAAGCATTAGAGATAAATGCATCTGACTGAGATGCAGAAGAATGAAACACTGGAAAGAACAAATGTAGAGCCTTAATTTCAGAATCAATTTAGACTGTAATGTAACTGAATACTAACTTAAAAAGAAAAGAAGATTTAGTCTTTGTACTTTAATTTTTCTCTAGGAATGTAAAGATTTAATTGTTTAAGTTTATAAATCTGGAACATAAATTTAGGTACCAATGTTGCATCGCTTTAGTACCTTTGTGAAGTTACAGGTTGTGTTATAGATCAAACACACGGACTTTGTGTTATGGGTTGAATTGTTCCCCCAGCCCCCCTGCTAAATATATGTTGAATGTTGAATGTATTTTGTCTCAGTTTTTATCTGAGAATGTGACCTAATTTAGAAATAGTGCAGAGGTAATTAATTAAGATAAGAGGAAGTCATTACATAGTAGGGTTGGCCTTTAGTCTAATGTGATTGGTGTCCTTAAAAGAACAAGAAAATAAGAAAGAAAGACTAACCATTTGAAGACACAGACACAGATGCAGATTCAGACACAGGCACATGAAGGGAGAAGACGGGCATGTGACTATGAAGCAGATTGGAGTGATGCCTCAATAAACAAGAAACTTCATGAATTGCCGGCAAACGCCAGAAGTTAGAAGAGAGAGGATTCTTCTCTATAGGTTTCACAGGGAGCATGGCCCTGCCAATATCTTAATTTCAGATTCCTATCTTCCAGACGATAAATTCCTGTGTGTTAAGCCAGCAGTTTAGGGTAATTTGTTATGGTATCCCTCAGAAAAGCATACATTTGTATACCTCTGGTAAGCCATTTGGGATACTTTAGTGGAGAAAAAATTGGATAGGAAATAGACTAGGAGATAAATTTGCAGCCTTGGATAGAAAGTGGCTTTGGTTCTCCTTTGATCCATTTCGGGGCTTCTGTAGGAAAAAGCTCAGTTGTCCTCCTCCAGCTCTTCCAAAGAGGCAGTGGGATGGGAGAACCACCCATGCAAGTGGGAGTAAGATTGCCCCAAATAAAATGCTAATCTTTCACTCCTCACCTAACTCTATCCAGGAAGGCACCTACATTCTGGTTGCCGTAGTTGAAAAGTATTAGCCCCAAATTCACTCATAAATTCCTGTGATTAGCCAGGTTCACGAGGGTGTGCTGGAGGACGGGGTTCCACTATGTGTTCCAGAGTAGAAATTTTGGAAGATACACTTTTGATAATTCTCCAACACTCACTCACTTCTCTTCCTTTGGCAAAATGTGCTTTACTAATTGGTGCTATTGGAAAGAGAATACTGAACCAGCCCGGCTAAATCCATTTCCGTTTCTCCCTTGGATCTAGCTGCCTGCAGCGATTTTTTTGCTTTGATCTTCCATATTTAGCACTTGTGGGTCAGTGTCTAATCTTGGTTTCTAAAAATAGGTAGAAATTTGGCCTTTTTATGCTAATAAAATAAAAAAAAACTGTGGCTCAAAGGTTTTGAATAATGGTGTCTGATCTCCTTCTGGTTGGTCTTCTCAAAGTATACCTTTGGGGCTGCTATTAGAAAGTCCTAATACGCCTGCACCTTGAAGCTGGCTTCTCTCTTCCACTTTTACCTTTAATAAAGGGGATATTTTGCCTTCTATCTAATTTTTTTGCCTGTTTCTCAAGAGATATGTATAGAAGACGGGGTGATTTTTCACCATCGTAAACACAAACATACATGAAAGAGCTTATCCAGTGTAAAGCATAATAAGAATGCAACGGAACCATTTATATAGTGAGAAACAGCATCAAGCTTGCAGTTGGCTCTGGATTCAAATCCTAGTTTCTTGATTAACGGCTTATTGACCCAATTACTTAAGCTACCTGGGCCTCCTCTGTGAAATACTCATAACAAGACCTATCTCACAGGGTTTTAAAGATTAAATGAGATAAGATATATACAACTGACTTCATTATCTCCCTTTATTACCTAGCATGGCATATAGTAGAACTCGACTGTGAGTTATTTTCCTCATTTCTCTTCTCTTGAACAAGTGGCATCTATTTATCTCCCCGCTCCACTCCCATGCATACACGCTCTGTGTACATTTGTAGCCCTTATTTCACTTCATCATAATCACTTGACCTATTTTGAAAGAGGAACGTGTTTTCTTGGGAATGCGAACGATTCAGTGCAACATCGATCATATATACACTCAATGAAAATTAGGCTTATTTTTTTCCCTACCAATACAGTCCCCTTGGAACTCTAACTTTTGCCTTATGATATACCTGCATTTTGGAGTGTGATAAAATTATCCTAAGAAAACATCAGTCTCCTCCTTTGCAAAGTTATGAGACTGTATCATAAGATTGGGAAGAAACCTTTTTGTTATAAAATTCTATGATTATGTAAAACATCATAGTGTTATTACCCTTGAAATGATTTTGTTTGCAGGTTTGCTTCACGTAATTTCCCTAATAATTAGCCAAATCTTATGTTTATAGTGCTTTTTATACTTTTCTTTTATTCTGTAGAATGATGGAGAAAAAATAGAATTCTTCTCTTTTATCAGTGAAACCACAAAAAGTATGACGTCAGTGAGTTCTTTGTTACACTGAAACACAAAAGAGCTAATTTTAATGTGTCATTGCCATAGGTTCAGCCTGTATGGATCAATTGTTTCATTCAGTTCACATTAACTGAGCTCAACTCTGCCAAGCCCTGTGGGTACTGGGGCCATCAAGGTGAATGAGATTTTTTCCCTGCCCTTAAGAGGCTCCTGATCAAAGCAGGGGGGAAAAGTGCAGGCGGTAGTCACATATCATCATTGCATCAGTCAATCACACAAGCAGAACCACGGGAGACACATATTAACAGCTTTATTAAGGAATTGGCTTATACCATTGTGAGGACTATAGAGTCTCATATCTGTAAGGCAGGTCATCAGGAAGGGCTGGCTCAAGTTTGTGGACTCAAGCGGAAGCTGCCGTTCACAGTTGAGATTTTTTTTTTATCAAGGAAGCCTCAGGTGCTCTGAAGACCTTTCAGAGGATTGACTCATGCTCACCTAGATTTTCTAGGATCAGTTCTCTTACTTAAAGTCAACTGATCGTGGAGTTTCAGCCCATCTACAAAATACTTTCAGAGCAACACCCAAATTAGTATTTGATTGGATAATGAAGGGCTACAGACTAATCTGATTGACTCAAAAAACTGACCGCCACAATCATTATTTTCAAAATCCTTATGAATCAGAGATTGAATGCAGAGCTCTCCTAAAATTGCAGACAATATCTGGTGAGCAAATATTGTGAGAATCTTTTACCTAAACTGCTAACAATTTCACCTCGAAAATACAATTACTAGTTTTACCATGTCTTCAAAGATTCAATACTCTTGCCGCTGTTATGTCTTTGGAGAGGAATCGGGGGAGAAATGAGTTTTATATTACGCCCTCTAATCCATGTGTGTGCGGAGGGGAAAAAATACAAGTATATAGTGGTACCAAAGAAATGTAAATGGCTACTTCTTATAAAACATACACCTTTTATTAGACTCACTGAATGCAGTGGTCAGCCTTTCCTAAAGTGGGTTCCATGGAATACCAGTTTCTTGAGATAAAATGCCTGTTTGCAATATTCATCTATCTATTTATCTGCATTTAAGTACAAAACATGTGTTTTATAATATATGTAAATATATGTGTGTACACTGATATGCAAACATATTTTATAAATTTATACTTCAAGTAAGTGTGCATATATATTTATATATAGAAAGTTTCTGTAATAAAATTGGAAAAATGTTGAAACACATTTAAAAAAGGTTCTTTGCTACTGGATATTTCAGAGCTGTTAATACGTTGACATTATTGTCGTCTCCAAAGGAGAAATTTGGAATTTAACTTTAGTCAAACTCATTTGACCACTGGACACCTTTATTCATGGGCTAACTCTTTGGATCATTATTCATTGCAATGGACTTTTAAGAATTGTTTGATAAAGTATTGTTTATAGGGTGGGGGGAAAAGCATTAACAATTAAACAACTATACAAATTCAACCAAAAATTGGGTCATGATGTTTCGGGGTGGAAGAGAGCATAGAGGTTGTCAAGTCCAAGCACTTGTCCAAGGATAAGACTTTTATTTTTCTACAATCACAGAGCTGGTCAATACTTCACATACAAAAGACATTACAGAGTCTGACAACATGGTCCATCACATTGTCTCCATCATGATTTTGATATTGCCATTCGTCTTTGTCGAAGATTTCCAACAAAAATATTTCTTAAAAGAAAACCGACAGACTAGAAGACTGCCATGCAGTGTGGTCTGCAAGCGTTTACTGAGTGCCTGTTACATGCACTGCATGTGGAGCTCCCCACCCTCTCATGGAGGAGATAAACATGCCCCCTGGCTAGGCATGGTGGCGCACGCCTGTAAACTCAGCACTTTGGGAGGCCGATATGGGCGGAGGTCAGGAGTTTGAGAGCAGCCTGACCAACATGGAGAAATCCCGTCTCTACTAAAAATGCAAAAAATTAACCGAGTGTGGTGGTGCATGCCTGTAATCCCAGCTGTTCGCGAGGCCGAGGCAGGAGAATCGCTTGAATCTGGCAGGCAGAGGTTGTGGTGAGCTGAGATTGTGCCATTGCACTCCAGCCTAGGCAACAAGAGCAAAACTCCATCTCAAAACAAAAACAAAAAATGTCCCCAACTAATGAATGCACCATAAGTCATGTCTAGTTGTGATCACATTTTTACAAACACACAAGTGGGTCAGGCCACTTTTTCCAGTTGTTGAGTGTGTGTGTGTGTGTGTGTGTGTGTGTGTGTGGTGAGAATCCATATTTACTCTGTTAGCACATCTTAAGTATATAGTACCTTATTATTAACCATAGTCTCCATGCTGTACACGAGGTCTCCAGAACTTCTTCATCTTATAATTATAAGTTTGTGTATTTTGATCAACATCTCCATATTCCCCCCAAGTCACAGCCTCTGGAAAACACTATTTTACTCTGTCTCTGTGAGTTCAATTTATTTTAACTTTTATTTTTATTTCATGGGCACGCATGCACGTTTGTTACATAAGCAAACTTGTGTCATGGAGGTTTGTTGTATTTCATCACCCAGCTATTAAGCCTAGTACTCATTAATTATTTTTCCTGATCCTCTCCCTCCTCCCACCTTCTACTCTCCAATAAGCCCCAGTGTTTACTGTTCCCCTCTATGTGTCGACGTGGTCTCATCATTTAGCTCCAACTTATAATTGAGAACATATGATATTTGATTTTCTGTTCCTGTATTAGTTTGCTAAGGGTAACGGCCTCCAGCTCCTCTCATGTCCCTGCAAAGGACATAATCTCTGTTTGTTTTAAAGCTACATAGTATTCCAAGATATATATGTACCACATTTTCTTTATCCAGTCTATCACTGATGGGCATTTGAGTTTTTACCGTGTCTTAGCTATTGTGAATAGTGCTGCAGTGAACATACGCATGCATGTATCTTTTTTTTCTCTTTTTCTTTTTTTTTTGAGATGGAGTCTTGCTCTGTCACCAAGGCTGGAGTGCAGTGGTGCGATTTCATCTCAAGGCAATCTCTGCCACCTGGGTTCAAGCAATTCTCCTTCCTCAGCCTCCCGCGTAGCTGGGATTATAGGCATGCACCACCATGCCCGGCTAATTTTTGTAATTTAGTAGAGATGGGGTTTTGCCATGTTGGCCAGGCTAGTCTTGAACTGCTGACCTCAGTTGATCTACCCACTCTGACCTCCTAAAGTGCTGGGATTACAGGTGTGAGCCACCACGATGAGTCACATGTGTCTTTATAATGATTTATATTCCTTTGGGTATATACCCAGTAATGGGGTTGCTGAGTCAAATGGTAGTTCTGTCTTCAGGTCTTTGAGGAACCACCACACTGTCTTTCACAGTGGTTGAACTAATTTATACTCCCACAAATACCATATAAGCATTCATTTTTCTCCCCAACCTTGCCAAGACCTGTTATTTCTTGACTTTTTAATAATATCAATTCTGACTGCTGTGAGATGGTATCTCACTGTGCTTTTGATTTGCATTTTTCTAATGATTAGTGATGTTGAGCTTTTTTTCATGATTGTTGGTGGCATGTATGTCTTCTTTTGAGAAATGTCAATTTGTGAGATCATACAGCATTTGTCTTTCTCCACCTAACTTATTTCACTTATTATAATAACCTTAAGATTCATTAATGTTGTCACAAATGGCAGGATTTCCCTTCTTTTTTTAAGGCTGAATACTATTCCATTGTGTCTGTGCCACGTTTTCTTTATACATTCAACTGTTGACAGACACTGAGCATGTTTCTCTATTTTGGCTATTGTGAGTAATGCTGCAATGAACACAGGAGTGCAGATATCTTTTTGAGACCGTGACTGGCTTCCTTTGTGATCTATACACACGACAAGCTTATTTTCCAGCCAGGTCTTCTGCATTTGTAAACCCTACTGCCTGGAAGATGCTTCCTTACAGATCATCCCTCGCAGGCTTATTTCCATCCTTCTCGTATTAGTGACCATATCACTTTTTCAGCGGGGTTGCTACATTTCCCCAACACTCTGCTACGTAGGTCCTTTGAAACTCTACCCTGCTGATTTTACCTGAAAGCACATCCCGTTCTCTGTAACTACAATATTTTGTTTGTTTGTTTACTGTCAGCCTTTCTCCTTCAACTCCCAGCTCCCATCTATAATGCAAACTCTAGGAGTGTAGGGACTGTGCCAGCCTCCTTCAACTGCTTCTTTGTAGAGTCTCGCACAGTCTCTAGCACTTAATAGATGCTCTTCAAATAGTGGATAAATAAATGAATGAAATAGTACGCTTGAACAAGTATATTTTTGCAATTTTCTAAAAGTTGAAACTGCTTCAATGTGTTATGTCATTTCACTTTCACACCAAAGGAATGATATTTTTGGTTAATATATTTGCAACTAAAGATATTTCTATCAATAATTTTTAGGAAAACTAAATTTTGGAGGTTATAACAATACATAGCAGTGAATTACAAAAAAGGTGAGGTTTGGATTTCAGATTTTCTCATAGAAAATAATTTAAACCATATACAACTTTAAAAAGTGCATAAAAATCTGCACGAGACAGGATCTGCTATTTACACTGAATTCCCTGGCTCTGTGAGTCTGTGACGTGCATTAGATGTGTAACAGTGGACGAGGCAGCCTCGACCTTTGGGTAGCTTAAACATTTAGACACCTGATGGCAATCTTTCACTAAACTTGGTGTAGTAGCAGCCTCTCAGGCAGGTAGGAGAGAACACAATTTGTTTTTCTTTCGCAATCTTCCTACCAAATATCTGAAAATGTTTCCCAGTGACAGACATAACTGAGAGCTTAATGTCTTTCTAGATGAGCATGGTGGCTTTCATGGAAGGAAAATGCTGTGGGTAGATGAGCTCAATGAAAAAGTAAGGAAAAGAGGAAGGGAAATGAAGTTTATGCATGATCCAGATACATTTAAGGACTCAGGCAGACAGAGAGAGAGAGAGAGAGTGAGCAGGATGTGAGCTAATGGGCAGGAAACAAGTTCAGTGAGATTTATTTTACGTTAAAATGCAATATCATCTGGTGGGCCAGTGTTCCCTCCCTTCTTCCTCTTTCCTTGATCTCTCACCACTGCCTCGCCTTGTCTGAGGCTGGGAATAAAAGACACAGTTTTGGGCAGAAGGGTGGATATTTCTCCTCGGCATGAATGTAAAGGGCAGGATTGAATGAGGGTGTGAAATAACAAACCTTTTTTGTGTCTCCATGCTCATTCACTGGGCCATTTTCTGAGACCTTGATAATATAGTACTATGAGCTAAAAGCTACCTTTTATCAGTCACCTACTGTGTGCTAAAATTGTGCAATGTACCTTACTTGGATTGTCTTCATATAATAAAGGACTTAAGTGAGAGAGGATTTGGTAACTTCCCCTAGTGATTTTGGCAGGTACAGGGAAGAATATGGACTTGACTCTGAGATCTAAGCACTCTCCCTCTAGATGTACGTGATATGGTTTGGCTGTGCCCCCTCCCAAATCTCATCTTGAATTGTAGTTCCCCATAATTCTCACATGTCATGGGAGGGAGCCAGTGAGAGGTAACTGAGCCATGCAGGCGGTTCCTTCCCATGCCGTTCTTGTGATAATGAATAAGTCTCACAAGATCTGATGGTTTAATAAGGAGGAGTTCCCCTACGCAGGCTCTCTTGCCTGTCGCCGTGTAAGACGTCCCTATGCTCTTCCTCCGTCTTCTGCCATGATTGTGAGACCTCCCCAGCCATGTGGAACTGTGAGTTCATTAAAACTCTTTCCTTTTAAATTATCCAGGCTCAAGTTTGTCTTTATTAGTAGCATGAGAACGGACTAATACAGGACTGCCTTCCTCTGTGCTCAGTGCTAGCTTATCTCACTCCTATGGCATGGAATGCCATCTGCAGCTGACAATTGCCTACTGAATCCTCCAGCCTAAGTCTTTCTTCTGAACGAGATCCATCACTCAGCTACTAAAAGCCATCACCTCTTAGGTATCTCCTGTGCATTATAATTTTACCCAAGATTAAACTCTCTCATCTCACCTCACCTTACCCAAATCCATCACAAAGAAGAATGCTGTGTCTACCCAGTTCTTACGCCAAATACAAGGGAGTCATCCTTGAGACCTCCTCCACTCCCATACAAAACCCATATGCAAATAATCACTAAGGCTTGTCACTCTGTCTTCAAAATAAATGGCAAATATGCTCCCATGTCTTAGTTTCCATTTGCTTAGACCAAGCCACCATCACCTGGACCAGGTGATGAACCAAAAAAAAAAAAAAAAAAAGAAATATATATTGTGAAATAAAATAAAAATTACACACATATACATCATCTGTTATATATAATAGAGGAATCTAGCTAGAGAACTTAAATGTATTGTTTAAAGAATAATAATAAAATTACATTCCTTTATCCATCAAGAAGTTAAAGATTTAGAACATTACCATTATATTTGAAGAGTCCGTGATTTCATCTCCCCCTGCCGCTCTCCCCGAAAAGTCCCCATACTATACTGCATTTTGCTAATTATCCCCATGCTTTCTCTGCAATTCTACCATGTATGTTTGTATCTCTACATCATATTATACTATTTTATAGTTCTGCTTGGTTTTGAAAGGTACAGATTTCAAAATGCAATCATAATTACGTTTAATGTTAAAGTAATGTGTAATGTCGTAGCTTGCTCTTTTCCTCAGTACAGTCACATGTCATTTAATAATGGGGATACATTCTGAGAAATGTGTCATTGGCAATTTTGTCAACGTGTGAACATCACAGCGTATATAGTACTTACGCAAACTTGGTTGGTATAGCTCACTACACCCCTAGGCTAGATGGTACAGCCTATTGCTCCTAGGCTACAAACCTGTGAAACATGTGCCTGTATTGAATACTGTAGGCAATTAGAACACAAATCACTAGATGATAGGGATTTTTCAACTTCATTATAATCTTATAGAACCACTGTTTCATATGTGGTTTGTCAGTGACCAAAATGTTGCTATGTAGTGCATGACTGTATTAATATTTTGTATAATTCCTATCTATAACAGGAGTTGGCAAACCACAGCCCACAGGACAAATCAAATCCACTGTCTGTTTACATAGTTTTATTATAATATATTGTCTATAGCAGCTTTTATGCTACAATGGCGGAGTTGAACAATTGTAACAAACACCATATTTGCCTGCAAAGCCAAAAATAGTCAAATCTGTCTCTTTACAGAAAATGTTTGCCAACCCCGGCTGTAAAGAAATCTTGCCCATGAACACTTAGAGACATGTACAAGAGTGTTCACAATAACGTTGTTTTTAAGAGCAAAAACCTTGAAATCACTCAAATGGTGATCAACAGGAGAAAGATAACTACATTGTAGTATATTTATTCAATGAAATACAATACAACTATGAAAATGCAGTAGCTACCTAAATCAACATGAATCTAGCTGAACCACAATGCTGTGATTTTAATAGCTTCAAAGAGCATATTATGACTCTATTTGTTCACGAACCAAGCAAAACTATAATACATTATGTAAAGATGCACACATATGTGATTCAACTATAAGGAAAAGCAAGGAAATAATTAACAGGTGTTACAAGGTAGTCATTTTTTGGAGGCCTGGCAGATCAAGAGTGCCTATGTGTATCTTATCCTAGTTTGTGATTTGTCTTTCTCTCTCTTTGAGGGTTCTTTTGATGAACTAACATTTATACATTAAATAGTCACATTTATCATTTCTTTTTTCTGTAGATTCTCACATTGTGAATCATTTAAAAAGCCTTTCCTGAAAAACGAGAATTCTTTTCTATATAACTTTTGAAGTCTTAAATATTGCTTCTCACTTCAATTTTTGTATATGGTATGAGTTACACATTTATTTTTTTCTCCATAGAAATAACTGATTGTCCCAGCACCATTTATTGAATAGTTCCTCCTTTTCTCACTGATGTACAACATCCAGTCAGTCATTTATCAGATTTTCTCATACTCATTGGATCTGAGTCTAGGCTGCTTATTCTGCTCCACTGATTTGAGCAGCCTTTTAACTGGTCTCCCTAGTTCTACTCATTTCCTATTCAAGCCATTCTCTACCCAGCAGCCGAGTGATCTTTAAAATGTGTCTCTCTGTGGGTACATGTATGTATGTATGTATATGTGCGTGCAAACTTTTCAGTTACTCAAATGTTCTTTTGAATAACATTTTGAACTGGTTATTTCTTAGAGCTTATAAAACTTTCTTATACACATATTGTCATTTTCTCTTCCCATCATACCTAACTACAAAGAAACTGAAGCTTAGAAAAAGGTAAAGGAGCTTCTCCTCACACAGTGAAATTCATAGCTGCCTTTGTGCTCCAGAATCCTGTGGCACGTCTCTGCTTTCAGCTTCTCAGACTCTTTCTTTTCCCATGATCTCAATTCTTTGACTATTTTTCTTGGAGTGTATCATTTCTTCTGCATTTAGGTTTATTTTATTTTATTTTTTTTAACTAAATATTATTAGCCCTTTCTCAAAATGACCCACTAATTAATTCTTCCTTTCCTTAGCCACTGTCCTCAGCAAACTAATTCAACTCAGGAACAGAAAACCAAACATCAAATATCTTCACTTAAAAGAGGGAGCTGAACAATGAGAACACGTGGACACAGGGAGGGGAACAGCACACACGGAGGCCTGTCAGGGTGGCGGGGAGCATGGTGAGGGGGAGCATCAAGATAAATAGCTAATGCATGCTGGGCTTCATACCTAGGTGATGGGTTGATAGGTAAAATCGCCATAATCACCATAGTGTACATTTGGTGTATATTATGCAGCAAATCCTTTTGGCGTATATTGTGCAGCAAATCACCATAGTATACATTTACCTCTGTTACCGACCTGCATGTCCTGCACATGTGTCCTGAAACTTCATAAGTAAAAAAAAAATCCTTCTTCTCCTTTTCTGGACATTTTGCACAACATTGGCTTTCCAAGGCCTGTGTCTTCTGTCTCCTTCATTGTTAAAAAGCCGGCATGCTCCTCCCTTGTGAATCTTTCACCTTTTTCTTCCAAGCATCGTCTCCCTGTGCTCTATTGCCCAACAAGGCCAATAATGCATCTTTTTATTTCTTTCTTCATTTCTCATGAAGTCTTGCCACATTCACTCTTCGGAGATAAATTAAGACCTTCAGAGACTTTACAGTACATCAGTACATCAGTACATCATTTTGTTCAATGTCCTTGCGTTATAATGTTGATGAGAGAAAAAAAAAATCAGTTCCCTCCTGAGGCCACGCTGTGGGGAGTTTACACCTTCTCTCCATGTCTGCATGAGTTTCTTCCCACATCTCAAAGTCGTGCACACTCGGTGACTTGGCGTGCCCACATTGTCGCAGTCAGGGTGAGTGGGGGTGTGTGAGTGTGTCCTGTCCGGGGCTGGCTCCTGCTGCGTGCCCTCATCTGCCTGGACAGACTTCAGCCATCGACACCCTAATGTAGAATAATGGAGTAATTACTTTACCTGTTTTTTTTTTTTTTTTTGAGACGGAGTTTCGCTCTTGTTACCCAGGCTGGAGTGCAATGGTGCGATCTCGGCTCATCGCAACCTCCGCCTCCTGGGTTCAAGCAATTCTCCTGCCTCAGCCTCCCGAGTAGCTGGGACTACAGGCACGTGCCACCACGCCCAGCTAATTTTTTTGTATTTTTAGTAGAGACGGGGTTTCACCATGTTGACCAGGATGGTCTCGATCTCTTGACCTCGTGATCCACCCACCTCGGCCTCCCAAAGTGCTGGGATTACAGGCGTGAGCCACCGCGCCCGGCCTCTACTTTACCTGTTTTTATTCATCTTTCTTAAATGTATGTACAGCTCACGTTTGTTTAAAGTTTAATATTAGAAGTGTTTTGTTCTTTATTTAGAATTTGGTGATGTTTTTGTGACGAGAAATATGCTGTGGGAACCTCTTATTTTTGTCAATTAACCTATACTAAAATTGTTTTCCTTATATGCCATTTTGCTTACAGCCACAGTTTCCAAGAACTGGTTGACAATGTTATGATCTTGGTGTTTCAGCACCTAGCCCTGGGTACATATAATTTAAAATAAAAGCCTTATCAACAGGACTTATTAACAAACAAAAAATATTTTCAAAATGACACCAAATATAAATATATCCTTCCCTTAAAACATACTCTTTGTAGATTTTCTAACACTCTTTCTTTCCTTCCGTGATCGCCATTTCTCTATTGCTGTCTTCTGCTTAGCGGTGAACCTGACCCTCTGTCCATGTATCCCCCAGGGGCCCTTCCTCAATTCCTGTGGATAGTCTTTCCCTGGGAGTGTCATCTCTCCCACCCGGCACCGTGTGTTCTTTCTTTTCTTGTAAATTTCTCCTAGAAGAAATCCTTCCTTTGCTATATCAAGGATTATATCATCTAGCGTTTGCAGAAAAAAAAAAATGGAGATTTTTCATTACGAAGCTCCAAACATTTCTTACTTGAACTGTTACATAACACCAGGAGTTGAGTCTAGATCCCATTGCTCACTTAAGAGAAAGCCAATCACTGAAATAACGAGCATTGTCAGAGAAGAAGGTTTATTATTTTACAGGTGACATCAGCCAGAGAGACAAGAGTGAAACCTCAAATCCATCCCCCACTCCAGATTAAAGCCAGGGGTTTATATAGCTGGGAGGAAGAAAAGAAGGGGCAAAGAAGAGGAGTTGGTCACCAGACAGCAGGTGGTTGAATGAGGGGTTCTCCTTGTAAACATGTGCAAGAAAATGGGAATTAGGAATTGGTGAAGAGGAGGAGTTGGTCAACATGCAGCAGTTTTATCTCATGTAAGTTTCTCAAGCATCAGTTTTATGGGCATCTAACTTCCTGGAAAATTGGGCTGGTTTTCATACCACATTTTCTTCCTGGCATCTTAAAATCCATCATCCATAGCAACCAGGGTACTTTTAAATGTGCAGAGATAAGCCTCCCTTCACACTTAACAAGAAAATTCAGCTCCAAGTCCCAGTTTACAAGCCGTGTATGGACCAGCCCTATCTACCTCTCCTGCTTTGCCTTGCCCCACTCTTCTTGTCAGTCACTTTCGTTGGCTAAATAAGATAAGCTTGTTTCTGCCACAGGGTCTTTGAACTGGCTGTCCCCTCTCCCTAGAATGTTCTCTCTCTCTTGTTCAGTAAAGGTCACCAGCTCCTTTTGTTATTTCGGTCTTAGCTCACATCTCTATCAGAGAGGCCTTCTCTTTCTACTGCTCCTAAAGGACTCACCCTTTTCCTTTCTGATCTATCAGTTTATCAGAATGTTCTGAAGAATCCTCATGATTATCTGCATTTTTCCTGTTTGGTTATTTATGTTTTGTTTGTTTATTATATTTTCCCCCAAAAATATTAGCTTCCTAAGGACAAGGACCTTTTTCTCTTCACTGTTGTAGCACAGGGGCCTACAATAGTACCTTTTACATGAATGACTAGAAGGACTTGAAACATTCTTCTCTTGACATTTATTTCATTGATTATAGTTTTACAGATCTGTTTTCTAGATTAGACCCCATAATAATTTCTATAAAGTCATGTGTCTGTCTTATAATGAAATCTGTGAATCCACATGATAATATATAAACATCTTAGAGTCTCCTCTATGTCGTTTTAATTTCTGAAAAGAATGATTATTTTTAACTTCAATTTTCTTCTAGTTTTTCCGCCTTAAATGTGGTACTGCCTTCACCCAGTTGGATAAATCAGAATAATATAATTATCCTCAATTTCTCTTTATTCATCAATCCCCACATTAAGTCAGTCACCAAGTTCTATTGATTTTACCTCCCAAGTATGTTTCATATTCATGTATTCTTTCCCAAGACTAAAATTGCAGTTCAATCTCTGGTTATTTCTTGCCTCGATTTCTGCAATTAACCACTTACTGGTTTTGCTAGTGACGCTTTTGCTTTTCCACAAACTTTGTCCACACTACAATCTAAGAAATACTTTCTTAGAAAGTATTTTTCTTAAAAAGAAGTCCTTTCCCATTACATTAGGGTAAAGTCCCAGGTCCTCAAAATGAAGTCAAAGGCCCTGACTTCTTGGTCACTGTAACATCTGTTGCTGCTGCTTCAATTTAAACGGTGATGTTGTGCCCTTCCCAGCAGGTGCTATTCTTGCAATGATGTTAAGAACAACCCAGTGACAATGCTATTCTGTTTCATAGATGGGAAGAGCAAGGACCGTGACATGAACAGTTTTGGCCAAGGTCACATAACTGGGAATGATCCTTAATTTCTCTTTCTTTCTCAATCCCTGCATTCAGACAGTCATCAAATTCTACTGATTTTACGTCAATACCTAACACAGTTAAAAAGTAGCAGCTCTAGGAACCAATCTCCTGATTCTTAGATCGTGTTTAATTTTCCATTTCACTATAACATGTTTTTTTTCCTCTTCCATCATGTCTGATCCAGAACACCCGAAGGTCATTGGTGCTAATCAGGTTCTGGTTTATTTGCAGATTAAATAAATTCTGAAATATTTCTAAAATATCTCTGTAGTGTTAAAAGGTAATGAGAAGACTTTGAAGAAATGTCCAGTTATCTGCAGGCTGAGGGTCTTACTCATGACTCTAATCATATTTATTGACTTTTCGCATTGTACCAGGCACTATCCTAAGGGAACAAAATACAGTGAATAATACCTTTTAGGTAATATTTATTGAGGTTTTTCAATGTGACAAGCATAGTTCTCTGGATTTTCTGGATCTTATTCTCTCAGCAACTCCATGATGTGAGGACTATTATTATCCCATATTATAGATGAAGAAACTGAAGCACAGAGAGGTTAAGAAATTTGCTCAAAATCTCACAAGAAATGGCAGAACTCTGGTATTAATTCAGCCAGTTTATCTCTAGAGCCCATGATTTTACCATAAGATTGTGGGGGCTCTCCACTGGAATTCCTTTTTATAAGGGTTTTACAGTCGGTAAAGAGAGGCCAATAAATATGTCAGTGTGATTAGTGCTAGGATCTATTCAACATCTCTTGCTGGTGACTGCTACATGGTGGATGTTTTGTGATGTGCTTCCACTTACGTAGTGCAGAGCAAGGGATATGAATTCAGAAGTTACCGTTTTATTCATTGTATTACTTTGGAAGTGTTATTTGACCTTTCCGAACCACAGTTTTCTCATAAATAAAACACAATACCAATATCTATTTTAAAGTTTTACCGTTATTATTAGATATGTGATGTATATGAAATAGGCTGCATGTAGTAGGCCAATCTGAACACTTACATGAGTTATAGGAATGTTAATGAAATAGCTATGTGTAAAAAGTGTCAGGTGAGAATAAAGGAAGAAATTATTAATTTTGCCTAAAGATTGGGAAATGTTCCCCATAGTCAATGGAACACTGGAGTGGAAACACGTCTAAGGGTGATGTAGACTGAAGGATTTCTATCAGGATCCAGATTTTTCTCTGGGGAAACACTTTTTCCTCCAGGTGTGTACACTCCATCCGTGTAGAACTGGTTGCCACGGGCATTCATCCTGTTACCTCCAGATGAGCGTCCCAGATACTGAAATTACAGAAGGCAAAGGAGAGAGATGGCAAGAAAGTGGGCCCTTGATAATGCCAAGAAGTCACTGGTGCGACCAGATATGAATCCTGTGAACCTCAACTTTCCAGTCCATGAGACAATATGCATGCCTCACTGTGGAAGTCCATTCGAGCTGAGCTTTCGTTACAATCGACCCCTTTCTAATGGCAGAGAGTTCTTTAGGAGGGCTGCATGTACAAAGGCTTGCAGAGAGATAAGAGGGAGCGTGATGGGTCTGGAAGTATTACATTGAGAAATGAGGCCAGAAGGTGGGTCAGTGCCAGCTTTTCAAGGGCATTGACTTCCATTTTAATGAGCTTGGACTCTAGCCTGTAGGCAGTGGGGAGCAGCAGTTTTTGAGCAGAGAAGTGACATGATCAGATTTGCATTTTAGAAATATGACTCTGGCTGTGAAGTTGAGTTTGGATAGGAGAGCAGCAGGCTGAAAGCAGAGAAAAGAGTTAAGAGATAACTACAATGGCCTGGAGTAAGGGGTTACTGAATTTGGACAATGGCAGTGGGGAGTGGGAGGTAAGGGCCTGGTCTCATTTCCTTTGGACACACCTTGTTATTATGTACTCACTGTTATGGATTCTCCTCAGCTCTTAATTCTGGGTTCACAGATGCCTCGGCAGTCACAGCTGCAGACTGGAGACTCTTGCTCTGCAGGTGCACTCACTGCAGAGCCTTCAAAATCCGGAATGCAAGGCACAGAAGCCTTCCAACTTTTCATATTCTCTGGCTGTTCCTATTTCTGCTTCATGGCAATATTCTTCCTCTAGACATTAACAAGTGGTACCAAAATTTGTGGTCATCACAGAGCACAGTTCAGAAAGATGCTTCAAATATTCTTCTGAATTCATAGATGATTCCCCCAGCTCCTTCTCTTGCAGAAGAAGATGGCCAAGCAGGGGCTATCAAAATATTCTTATGAAATTCATGTTTACTGCTTCTTTTTCCTGTAACAGAAAATCTCCAGCAGGTCACTGTGGAGTTAATTTTGCCTCCTACTTTTCTGAGATCTTTTTAATAAGAAGGGTGTTGGAATTGTATGGGGACAGAGATCTATAAGCAGTTGTGAGTTTAGTTTTTAAGTATATACTTAAAGAGAAAAAAATGAGGCCTTCATGTCAAGTCTTTCTGGCACTGTACTCTTATTTGCTGTATGTAGTTTCATGCAAATTGGAATAGACAATTAAACATCTGTTAATAGGACCAGGGAAGAGTTATAACTCCACAGTTCCGTGTGTACATACCATCCATGTTGAGCTAGTCTTCTGCTCAATTACAAAGCCATAGCTAGAACCATATGAGGGGTTATGAATCCAGGCCAGACAAACTCAGTTCCATTCCTTGGCCACCACTGCTACCACCACCACTACAACCACAAATCAAACTCTTTCCTTTTTCTTACCATGAATGGATGGGACAATGATATTTAAAATTTTTGAATTATAATGTGGGAAAGGATCTTAGAAAGCATCTACTGTAAAATGACTAGTTCTTGATAATAAAAACTGTTCCAAAGTGTGGAGCTAACACCCACCACAAAGGAGACACGTCAGTTACCTATTTGTAATATTTGAAAATGATTATAGTGTCTACCTCTAATGGCTGTTTGAGATTAAATAAATTAATATATGTAAAGCACTTCAAACGCCACTGGCACACAGTAAATATCAAATTGCTTGTTACTATGATATGGTTGTTTGGAGATTCAGGTTTGCTGTCAACATGCAGCATGGGTGGGCTGGCTGGCTGCCTGGATGCTCAACTGGTACAACCAAGCCAAGTTTCCTGCTTTGGGAAACAGGCACTTATGCATTTGTCAGGGCAAGGGAGTGGTGAATATGTCCTGTGAATCCATGTGGCTTCATAGAAGGCAGATTTTCATGGAGGGATCTTAAGTCTTGTGCAAAAGAGGAGAGCAGATCCTAGTAGAGAAAACTTAGAGGTACTATTGGATTCCTAGAAACTGAGGCAAGGAGTAAGAAAGTCAGCTGAAATAGAGACACATGTATGCTGTCAAAGGAACTGCAGGTGAGACCCCTAATGATAGAAAGATAAAAGGACGAAAGCATCAAAGTTGCTTATTTCAGCTTTCTTACTCCTTTCCGTCATAATAGCTACAAAATTAGCAAATATTCACTGAGTGTTACTGCATGCGAGACCCTGTTCTAATGCTGAGAATGTAGTAGAGGACAAATACAAATCTCTGCTTTCTTGGGGATTTTGATTCTACAGGGGAAAATAGATGGCAAATTAATAAAGAAATGATTACATAAATAACAGGTGTGCTTTGGCATTACTAAGTGCCAGTAAAAAGGAGGAGCATAAGAAGAAAGGAGAAAGGAGGGAGGAAATGTGGTGGAGGGAGCATAAGGAACTTCTGATTGCTTCTGTTTTCTCAGACATCCTACGATGTGTTGGAAGTGACATCATGGAAGTGGGTAAGGACGAGGCAGGGACCGTTGGAATTTTAAAGAGAAGGTATAAAATTTTTGCCTAGAATCATGAGAGAGAAAACAGAAGCGAGACTTGTAATAGGATTGCCAGCTCAGCTTTGGGGACCCTCTTGAGAGCTGTGGTTATGATTATAGAGTGACATGAATGAGCGTGTGTACATATGTTTCTATAGGTGAGTTAAATTATCTTGGTGCAGGTACCCAGAAAGTGGAGAATTAAATTTATTCAGGGTTGGGGTTTGCCCAGAGGATCATGAAGAAGGAAGAGAGGAGAAGGGACTTCAACCTGTTTGCAAAGGACCATAGAATCTAAATTGGATAAAAAAGGGAATGAGGACGAGAGAAGAGTGAATGCCAGGATCAATGGTTGACTGGTCCCTGTGGGGTTTATTATCTGCTTGAGTCACACAAGTGTGAGTGAGTTACACAAAGAGGAATGGGGGATGAACAGAGGATACTTAAAATGAAGATTATAGCAGTAACAAAGTCCAGTGCGTAAAGTTGAGTGGACAACATCATGAGAAAAAGAGGTCAAGAAATCTCTGACCTATAGGGTCGAGCAATAAAAGAACTATTTGGATATCGAAAGGCACCAAAAATCATGACAGGATTAATACCAGAGGCTAAAAAGGGTCATGGTATTAAAATTGTCAAAAAGTGAGAAACAGTGAATAAAGGTCAGATTATAATGGAAAGTAGTAGTAGTAGTATAGACTAATGGAATTAAATTTGAAACTGGGAGTTTCAGTGAGAGGGAAGAGTAATGGTCTAGAAGTGGCTGGGAGGTGCAAGGATGACTCCCTAATTCTTGGTTCATTGGTATAAGAGATATGGGAGAGAAAGGGGCCACTGCTTAGAAAGTTATGGTAAATACAATGTCTTCAGCATAGAGTAAGTTTTCAGTTAGTGTAAGTCAGAGAAACAGAAGAGAATGAAGATAACGGGTGGGGGAAGTTGCTGAAGATGGACTGTGAGTTCTACAAGACTTGTGAGGAGGAGTGGGAGATGGGGTCAGATTAGAGGATGTAAAGAATTTTAGGGTGATAAAAGATGACCTAGGAGATGGGGCTTCTAATACTGACTGACATAAATAGGGTAATAGAATAAGCTTAGGTTAGTCTTGATATCCTGATTTAGTCTGACTATGGTAGTGAGGTTGCTGGAAAGGAAGCAATGGAGGTCCTGCTGGAAGAATTTACAGTCTGCTAAATATCACAAAATAATGTGATAATTTAATACAAGCCTGTGCTGGACTGGACTGGACTCTTGCACATCTGAAGCAAATAAGTTTCATTATACATACACCCAATCCAATCAGTTATTTAATTTAAATAACTAATTAAAATTAGTTATTTTAACTAAGCAGTTAAAATAACTGCTTAGTGTCTGTATTAGTCTGTTTTCATACTGCTGATAAAGACATACCTGAAACTGCGAAGAAAAGGAGATTTAATTGGTCTCACAGTTCCACATTGCTGGGGAGGCCTCAGAATCATGGTGGAGGTGAAAGGTACTTCTTACATGGAAGTGGGCAAGAGAAAATGAAGAGGAAGGAAAAGCAGAAACGCTTTATAAACCCATCAGATCTCATGAGACTTACTCACTATCATGAGAATAGCATGGAAAAAAATCAGCCTCCATGATTCAATTATCCTCCCTGTGAGTCCCTCCCACAACACATGGGAATTCTAAAGATACAATTCAAGTTGAGATTTGGGTGGGGACACAGGCAAATCAAAGCAGTGACTTAGGGTGAGAAAGGGCTGAAATGGATTCATGAGATCAACATGGACACAGGAAGAAGAGTAGTTTGTATATTTCAAGAGGATCGCTTCTTATTTTCAAATTTTAAAAATAGAGATACAGAAAGGTAAGTGGTTTGCTCAAAATCATACTGTTTAGTGAGAAGATCAGAACCATTCCACCAGGGAATACATAAAAACCCCATTTAGATAGTTCTCACTATCAGATAAATGCAATTTTGTATCCATGTTCAGTTGGTGATGGTTAATAATATAGATTCTGAGTTTTGGCTTTGCCGCCTCTTAGCTGTGTTTTTTCCTGAGCAATTTATTTGACTGCCTATTGGTGTAGTTTCCCCAAGATGAGATTAGATATATGCTAGAGATTTATTTGAGGGAATTGCTTTTGATTAATAAAGTGGTGAGCAGCAGGAGGAGGCAGGAGAGCCAAATGCAAGCCTGACATTTGTGAAAGAAGAGAGGGAAGGAAGAAGAATTGAGTGGAAGGAATCTCAGATTGTGGTGCAGCTCTAAATGAAGATGACCTTCAGATGAGTCCTGCACTGAGCAGGAGTAGTCTTGCTCTAGGACCCCTGCTGTGCTCAGTCACTGACTAGGAGCAAACAGGAAAACCATGGGTTTGGAGCATAAATACCCCCAAGCGTTTGGGGGATCTGAGAGCTTAGCAGCTAGAAGCTGTCAACTGACTACTTGTAGCAGACCCTCTTAGAGGAAGACACGAGCAGCACACTCCATGCTCAGCATGGTTCTAAGCCATTTAAAATGTAAAATTTAAAATTATTTTAAAAATTGAGGTAACATTTACATACCACAGTTCATCATTAATTATTTAAAAATGTACACTTTGAGGGATTTCATACATGTATAATGTTGTACAACCATCACCTCTACCTAATTCTAGGATATTTTCATCATCTTCAAGAGAGACTTTGTAGCCCAAAAATGTGAATCCATAAAAACCGAATGTGATAAAATTAATCTGCATTTTCTCTTTAGGGATTCACATATTTTGGAATTCATGTAAATGTAATCACACAATATGCTATGTTTTGTATCTAGCTTCTTTAGCTTAGCATATTTTTGAAGTTCATGCATATTATAGCATACATCTGTACTTTGTCCCTTTTTATTGTTGAGTAGTATTCTATTATAAGGATATACTACATTTTGTTTATCCATTCACCCACTGATGGAAATTTGGGTTAGGTCTATCTTGTTTTTTTTTTTTTTTTTTGAGACAGAGTCTCACTCTGTCACCCAGGCAGGAGGTCAATGGCATGATCTTGGCTCACGGCAACCTCCACCTCCCAGATTCAAGCAATGTTCCTACCTCAGCTGCCCAAGTAGCTGGGACTACAGACATGCACCACCATACCCTGCTAATTTTTGTATTTTTAGTAGAGATGGGATTTCACTATGTTGGCCAGGCTTGTCTCAGACTCCTGACCTCAGGTGATCTGCTCATCTCAGCCTCCCAAAGTGCTGGTATTACAGATATGAGCCACTGTGCCTGGCCAAGAGTCTTTACTCTTAAAGAGAAATGGACCACACTTCACCTTGGCTCACTGTGGTATAAGAAAGCAAAGAACTCTTGGGACAGAATTAAAAGTATAATCACTACTTGTGTCTATGGGTTTCTAACAGTGATGACTTTGTGGCCCTTCTCTCACTAGTAACTGCACTTCCTGCAAACAACTCCCTCCTAGCAGAGCTGTCCTTGAAATACAATTTCCGATTTGTAATGTTGGTCACCGCATTTTACATCTCACCCATCTCACCAAATTTGGTCAGGTTCTCGCAGACTCTCACTTTGATACCTTTATTTTTTCTTTCTTTCTTTCCTTTTTTTTTTTTTTTTTTTGGTGATGAGGAAGAAGGAGGCTCACTTGGGCTCTCAGAAAGGGAAGGAAAGAGAACAAAGGCTTAATTGGTCCACAAGAATCTGGAAGAATGAAGGGGACAGAGTCATGGACAGTGAGCTGTCTCAGAGACTGGTGTGGATTACTAAGGAATGTTTTTTAATTTCCTTGCGGCAGATATTTAAAACACTAAAAAAATATATATCCCTTTGTCCCCAGCATAAAACCTTTGCTTTAGCCGAAGCAATGACTTCTACCATGGCCATACACTTTCTGGCCATTTTAGTGGGCAATTTTCCTTGCTACGTCTCTACTTTGGCTTATTTGTTTGTTGGCTTATAGAGATGTTTGTATCCCAAACACTGCCTGGCATACAGAAGGAGGAGCTCCATGAAGAGGTTTTGAACAAACTTTTCATTGCTGGCTGCCATTGTCCCTCCTCGGCATCCTTTGGTAATCTGGAGGTTGTTTAGAGCAGTAATGGAGTAGCAGCTTCTGGTATTAGACTAACTGGGTTTGGATGCTGGCACTACCACTCAGGTGCTGTATGATTTTAGGCAATTTACTTATGGTACAAATAAAGATAATGTTATTCAGTTTCTCAAGAGATTGATGTGAGGAATACATAAGATATTTCCTGTGACATGCGTAGAAAATGCATGAGACATAATACGCTGGGTTGGTAGATGTTAGCTACTAGCATTGTTGACTGTCTGGTCTTGTTTTTTATTCATTCTAGTCTTATCTCTCCTAGTAGAAATTTATGATTCTTGAAAGCAAAGACTGTGTTTTAGATATATTTAGTACTTACACAGCAAACACATACACGTATGAACGAGTAAATGCTATTATCAATAGATAGATGGATGGATTTAGTGCGTCAAATGTGTCATATAAAGCAGTGATACGTAAATCCAGATTTTGAATAACCCAATATGTTTGGCAAGACATGCCAAATAGAGATGAAAATAAAAAGCCTTTGAGCAAAGACCAGTAGTGTTTCATTAAAATGTAATCTCCATGAGGGCAAGACTGTGTTCTCTAGTATGAAGAATGGGCACAGAGTAGGCATTTTATAAATACCAATGGAATGGAAGATTAACAAAATTAGCACTAGGACATACCAGAAATTTGCCTATGTTTATTAACTTAACTCTTACCATACTATAAGACATAGTTGTCTCTGTATTAGCTGAGAACTAAGGTTGGCTGTGAGTTGAAACTTAACTATAACAATGTAAACAATAAAAGCTTATTTTTATAACTTAATGTAATGAAGAGTCTAAGTTTCACTGGCTATCATTCAGTGGTTCATCACTCAGAACCAGTCTCTGAAATTCTTTCTGTTTTTCCTTATGGTCCTAAGGTGGTGACTGCAGCTCCAGCTAGCACACTCTTGCTATAAATTCAGAAGAAAAAAGAACAGAAGAGCACTGTTCCCACCTGGAGCAGTCCCCTTAAGTAGGTTTCCTTGAAAACCATGTTTGTGAGAATGTCTACTCATATCCAATTGGCTACACTTATTTGCAAATGGAAAAGATAGAGAGCTTCTCTTTTTCCTCCTCCTCCCTTTTCTTCCCCTCTTCCTCCTCCTTTTTCTTGCCTGGTCACGTTGTTACTGCCAACAAAACCGTGATTCTGTTGTTAAAGAGGAAGAGACTGGTTATTGAGTAGGTATCAGTAATCTCTGTCATCTTCTCCATTTTAGAGATGTAGGAAACTGAGGCTCAACCCCACAGAGCTCCTTATGGGTTTAACTGTGGCTTGAGGATTTGGTTTATGACATCACGGTGTCTTGTAGAACAAAACCCTCTTGGCAGCGATTCTCTAAGTAGTCAGCAGCTTGTTGAAGTTGTAGATGGTGCAAGTAGTTTTGTGTCTGTCTTTACTTATATCCACTGCTAAGAAGTCCAAAAAAGGGAGGATGTCTGCATGACAACCACTGGAGAATATTCTACTATGACTTCATTTTTCTTTTCCAAAATTTATCTGCTACCCTACATGCATTTTTTTTTTTTTTTGAGACAGTCTTGTTATTTCAGCCAGGCTGGAGTGCAGTGGTGTGATCTTGGCTCACAGCAACCTCTACCTCCTGAGTTCAAGACGTTCTCAGTCCTCAGCCTCCCAGGTAGCTGGAATTATAGGCATGCACCATCATGCTCAGCTAATTTTTGTATTTTTTAGTAGAGGTGGAGTTTTGCCATGTTGTTCAGGCTGGTCTCAAGCTCCTGACCTTAGGTAATTTACCTTGCTTGGCCTCCTAATGTGCTGGAATTACTGGCATGAGCCACCGCACCCAACCCTACATGCATTTCTTCCAGGCATTTCTTCAAGGTACCTGAAACTCTTATGAAAACGAAAAGGTGATAAGTGGATAATAACACACATACACATACACACACACAAATCCACTCAATATATAAGTGCATAAAATGAACGTAAAGGACCTCTTCAAGGAGAACTACAAACCACTGCTCAATGAAATAAGAGAGGACACAAACAGATGGAGAAACATTCCATGTTGATGGCTAGGAAGAATCAATATTGTGAAAATGGCCATACTGCCCAAAGTAATTTACAGATTCAACGCCATCCCTATCAAGCTACCAATGACCTTCTTCGCAGAACTGGAAAAAACCACCTTAAACTTCATATGGAACCAAAAGAGAGCCCGCATAGCCAAGTCAATTCTAAGCAAAAAGAACAAAGCTGGAGGCATCACACTACCGGACTTCAAACTATACTACAAAGCTACAGTAATCAAAACAGCATGGTACTGGTACCAAAAC